>CAUYRH010178443.1:0-30103 GCA_963574655.1 Perodicticus potto
ACAATGATGGCTGCAATCAAAAAATGGCCGGGCGTTGTGACGGGCGCCTATAGTCCCAGCTACTTGGGAGGCGGAGGCAAGAGACTCGCTTGAGCCCAGGAATTAGAGGTTGCTGTGAGCTGTGATGCCACAGCACTCTACTCAGGGTCACAGCTTGAGGCTCTGTCTCAAAAAAAAAAAAAAAAAAGAAAACATTGTAAGTGGGAGAAGCCAGTTACAAAAGACCATCTATTGTATGATCCCATTCAGATGAAATACCCAGAACAGGCAAAACTCCATGGACACGAAAGGAATATTAGTGGGAGGCTGAGGCAGGTAGATTGCCTGAGTTTAGGAATGTGAGACCAGCCTGAGGTAAAGCCAGACCCTGTCTCTTAATTAAAAATAGAAAAATAAATCAGGTGTGCTGGCCAGCACCTGTAGTCCCAGCTACTCGGGAGGCTGAGGCAGGAGGATTGCTTGAACCCAAGAGTTTGAAGTTGCTGTCGGCTAAGACACCATGGCACAATCCCCAGGGCAACAGAGGGAGACTATCTCAAAAAAAAAAAAGAAAGAAAGAAAGAAAGTAGATTAGTGGCTGTCAGGGACTGGAGGGAGGGGGTGACTGGGGCTGACGGCTAACGGGTACAGAATTTGGGGGGGGAGGTGATGAAAACATTCTGAAATTAATTTTGGTGACGGTTGCACAACTCCATAAAATCCTGAAAAAACATTGAATTATACACTTTAGGTGATGCGTATGATATGCGAATTATATCACGATAAAGCTGTTATACAGGGACAGTCCCCATAGGCACCCCTAGATTAGACGTAAGGCCAGACATCCATACTAGTAGCTATAGACAATTAGTGGGGGAATTCACACTAGTGGGGAGTCCCAGGGGAGAGGGAAGAGTGTGAGTGGCAGGAAATTGGGGGGCTTTCCCAGGGCCAGGTGGGGGGTTAAAGAAGTTTTACTGGGGCGGCGCCTGTGGCTCATTGAGTAGGGCGCCACCCCCATATACTGAATGTGGCGGGTTCAAACCCGGCCTTGGCTGAACTGCAAAACAAAAATAGCCAGGCATTGTGGTGGGCGCCTGTGGTCCCAGCTACTCGGGAGGCTGAGGCAAGAGAATCGCCCAAGCCCAGGAGTTGGAGGTTGCTGTGAGCTGTGACAACACAGTACTCTACAGAGGGCGATAAAGTGAGACTCTGTCTCTACAAAAAAAAAAGAAGAAATTTTACTGGAGGAGAGGGTGGAAGTGAGAAGACCGCTCGGGTCTCTTTGTCCCAAACACTGGAACCTTCCTACATGACCAGGCATCTCGAAGAAATGGGCTTTCTGGTCTACAAGCTCCACTCCCAGTAGGCAGGAGCCTCTCCAAAGAGGCTGATGCTTTGGGCACTTGCTGGGATGTCTCATACAGCATTTTAATTTAATTTAATTTAAGGTCATGTTATTTTTAATTTTCCTTTATTGCTTTGTTTTATTTTATTTATTTATTTTTTTTGAATTTCTGTTCGGGGCTGGGTTTGAACCCACCACCTCTGGCACATGGGGGTGGTGCCCTACTCCTTTGAGCCACAGGCGCCACCCTACTTTTTTTTTTTTTTTTTTTTTTTGAGACAGAGCCTCAAGCTGTCACCCTGGATAGAGTGCTGTGGCACCACAGCTCACAGCAACCTCCAATTCCTGGGCTCAAGCGAGTCTCCTGCCTCTGCCTCCCAAGTAGCTGGGACTACAGGCACCCGCCACAATGCCCAGCCATTTTTTGGCTGCAGCTGTCATTGTCGTTTGGCGGGCCAGGCTGGATTCAAACCCGCCAACTCAGGTGTATGTGGCTGGCGCCTTAGCCCGTTGAGCCAGAGGTGCCGAGCCAACGCGCCACCCTAATTTTATTTTTTCTAGAGATGAGGTCTCACTGTGTTGCCTGGGCTGATCTTGAACTTCCGTTCTCAAGACATCCTCCTGCCCCGGCTTCCCCAAGTGTTGGGGTGCCAGGCATGAGCCACCATGCCCAGCTTCTCATGCAGTTTTCAAAGGCTGGATGGCAGAGCAGACCTGGTTTATCCTACTGCAGCGAGTGGAAAGATGGTCCCCAAAAGATATATCCATGACCCAATGTGTGGAGAGTTCAAATGTGATCTACTTTGGAAAAAGGGTCTTTGCCAATGTGGTTAAGAATCTCAAGGTGAGGTTGTTTTGGAATATCAAGATGAATTCCAAATCCAAAGACAGGGTCATTATAAGCGAAGAGAGCCACACAAAGAAGATGAGAAGGTCACGTGAAGACACAGGCAGAGACTGGAGTGATGTGGCCGTGAGCCAAGGAACCCCAGAGCCACCAGGAGCTGGGAGAGCAAGGACGGAGTGCGACCCTGCTCACACCTTGCATTTGCACTTCTGGCCTCCAGTACTGTGAGAGATTATATTTCTGTTGTTTTAAGCCACCGAGTTTGGTAATTTGCAACAGAGCAATAAGATACAAACATATCTCTTTCTTCATCTACTGAATGCCTTGCCTGCAATATATTTCTTAATGCCCCTGTGCCTTGGCTTCCACAGCTCTGAAACAGCAACACCTGTAAGGCCTACATCGGGGTGTGAGTGAGGGATTTACGTGGGGGTAACGCTCTCAGAGAAAAGCCTGGCATTCCCTGAGCAGTGAGTGCCCTTTGCTTGGTAGTAAGTTTTTGTTGTTGTTGAGGAGGGGAGAGTCTTGTTTTATTGCCAGGACCAGAGTGCGATGGTGTTATCATAGCTCACTGCAGCCTCCAAGTCTTGGGCTCAAGTGATCCTCCTGCCTCAGCCTCCTGAGTAGCTGGGACTGCAGGTGCTCACCATCATGCCCGGCTAACTTTCTGTAGAGAGCAGAGATAGGTCTCACTATGTTCAGCTCAGGCTGATCTTCAATTCCTGCCCTCCTCCTTCCTTGATCCTCCTTCCTCGGCCTCCCAAAGTGCTAGGATTACAGGTGTGAGCCATCGTGCCCGGCTAGTAGTGAGCTCTTAAGGTGGTCTCACTCCCCAGTTTTGGCCCTGACTAGTTTGTTTCCTCTGCGGGGCCTCAGGGGCCATAGAAGCCCCAGCCTCAAGGTATGATTTGTCACACCTAAGACAGGGCCCTCCTGCACAGAGGTATCCAAGCTGTATTGTAGGAAATGGTGCTGAGGACTTTCACCCCCGCAATATCATGTTTTTAACACTGTTGGTTAAAGGGAAGACAAATTCCCACAGTGGTCAGACACACAGATGTGGGGCAGGCTCTTTGCGCTTAAATCCCAGCTCTGGATGCCCTTGGGCAAATTGCTTCTTTGTATCTTGGTGTCATGGCCTATAAAATGGGCACAATATCCACTAAGCTCTGGGCTCGGCTCCTGTGGCTCAATGGGCTAAGGCACCAGCCACGTACACCTGAGCTGGCGGGTTCGAATCCAGCCCGGGGCCCGCCAATCAGTAATGATGGCTGCAACCGAAAAATGGCTGGGCATTGTGGCAGGTGCCTGTAGTCCCAGCTATTTAGGAGGCAGAGGCAGGAGACTTGCTTGAGCCCAGGAATTGGAGGTTGCTGTGAGCTGTGATGCCACAGCACTCTATCCAGGGTGACAGCTTGAGCCTCTGTCTCAAAAAAAAAAAAAAAATCCACTAAGCTCTTACCCCTTAGAGGTTGTAAAGGCTTAGATCAGTCCTAGAAAATGCTTCACGGTCCTGAAATAACCATCAAGACTCCCCACCGAAGACATTCCTGTGAATTTGAAACCCCAAGTTTCTGCTTGAGACCAAAAAAAAAAATGTTCACTGCCTGCCCCCACCCTGCCTCCAAAAGAGAGGCTCACACATACCCCTGGAAGGTTCTCCGGCTGCACAGTGCTCAGAATTTTTCCAGCCAGCACTTTGCTAGGCTGGGGTAAAATGGATGAACATCTTGGCCTTTGCCCCCACATGCCTGGGTTTCTCCCTCCGGGACAAACCCAGCCAGCAGGGTGTGAATCCTCCCAGGTCAGGGATAGAACTGCTGCTTCAGCCCAAATATCAAATCATGTGGCCTGTTTTCTCCAGGGCTGCCCTCCTGAATTCTTGGAATTCTCTGCTAGTGGGAGTGTCCCCAAAGGATCCGCTCCCAGGTCAGGGTCAGCTGGGCTGAATTTACAGCATGGGGAGCATTGCCTGTGGCCCAGGGAGTGGAATGGGGAGGGCAGAGGGCACGGGGACAAGGAGTTTTGACTTTGCAGTGAGGCCAGGGTGTTCTGCTGGGGCTTGGGCCACTCTCCATCTTCCCTAGACACCTTGGGCCCCTGGGTATGAGGAACACAGCAAGTTGCTGGGAAGTGCTGACTCTCCGGTCCTCTTCCTTCCGAGATCATGGACATTGCAAGATGGGTTTTCCCTGTGAATGACAACAGTGTCCTTATGTGGTGGCTGAGGCGGGGGCTGGCCACCCGGAGCACCCTGTATTGTTTTCCTTCTCTGGACTTGGTGTTTGGAACGTTGACTCACATCCCCGCTGTGATCAATGGTGCTCACTGCGTCTCCAGAGTTTAATTCCAGAAAGGCGCTGCCCCCGGTAAGCTCAGGTGTGTCCAGCCAGCTCACAGAGCACCTCTGTGTGGAGAACTGGCCTCAGGAGGTGGGGGCATCCCAGACGGTGAGCCTTTGTCTATGTGTCCATCCACCCATCTGTTTGACCAAAGAGGAGACAGGGCAGGTAC
The DNA here is from genome assembly GCA_963574655.1 of Perodicticus potto. NCBI lineage: Eukaryota > Metazoa > Chordata > Mammalia > Primates > Lorisidae > Perodicticus > Perodicticus potto. Next base: position 4,689 of record CAUYRH010178443.1, read on the forward strand.
TGGGGCTCTGGGCAGACCCCTTCCCCTTCCTGGCTCTGCAAACCTGCTCAAGGGAGTTCAGCAATTTGGGGGTTGGTATCCTCATCTGTAAAGCGGGGATAATGCCAGTACCCACCTCTGAGGGGTGTGGTGGACACTGAGAATTCATACAGGTAAGACCCCTCACCGCAGGGCCCGGGTGACTCAGATCCGCCCTGTGTCGGGCCTTATTTATTATCGTTGCTGTTGTGTTGTTATTGCATTGCAGTGGGAGCCTGCACAAAATAAACACCCAGCCTCACACACTTGGCAGGGACGCCTTCGCCTCCGGTCGTGACCCGGGGAAAGATGCAATCTTGTATTAGCAACCCCACCTGCTTAGTGCGCACAGGTGGTATCCAGTCCATCACAACTCTTTGTTAGTGAGTTATTGCCTTGAGCACTTGAGAGCTCAAGCCACAAGCAGCCTCATCACATGTGCCAAGTAGCTCATGCATCCTTATCTTGTCTGACTTTGGGAAGTATCAGGACAAAGCCACATACCCCCATTGCTGTCCTTGTAGATCCTTGAGGCTGAAGTCCCCCACCCGAGCCATACATCATGGAGGTCATGAGAAGAGGAGGGTCTGAGAGTGAATACCGTAAAGCTCTGAGCTCTCCTTGTCTTCCATGTCCCCTCGAGACCCTAAGTTCGGAGGGAGGGTGAATACTGGTGATGACAGTGGGCTCAGGAGGCAACTGCTCCACTGTTTATTAGCTGTTGAATCTTGACTTGAAAAGGACTTCCTCTTTTTTTTTGAGCCTCAGTTTCCTCATCTGTCAAATGGGCACAATGATAAAATATACCCTATGGACTCCTGAGAGTAAATGAGATCATATCCCTAAAGTACAGCTCAATATCTGGCACAGAGTAGGTGCTCAGTAAAGGTTATCATTCTCCAGTCAGTTCAGTTCTTCCCTGTCCTCGGTGGAACTCAAACAGCAGAGGGTTCATTCTCTGTCCACTGGTCTTCTTGGATCTAGTTCCTTCCCTGCTCCACAATCCATGACATGGCAGGTCTGCCCTGGGAGGGAGCCCTGCTGTGTCCTGAACACTGAGAGGGAGCTTGGTACGTGGGAACCACATCAGGCACTCAGGTTTCTTCTTCTTTTTTTTTTTTTGAGACAGAGCCTCAAGCTGTCACCCTGGATAGAGTGCTCTGGCATCACAGCTCACAGCAACCTCCAATTCCTGGGCCCAAGCAAGTCTCTTGCCTCTGCCTCCAAGTAGCTGGGACTACAGGCACCTGCCGCAACGCCCAGCCATTTTTTGGTTGCAGCTGTCATTGCTGTTTGGCAGGTCTGGGCTGGATTCGAACCTGCCAGGCTCAGGTGTACGTGGCTGGCGCCTTAGCCCGTTGAGCCACAGGCGCCGAGCCAAGCACTCAGGTTTCTATGACCGGAACTCCACTTCCATGCCTCTCCCCACCTATATCATGCACTAGATGTCTCTGCTTACCAACTGGAATTTACTGTCCCATTTGACTAATTATTTACATCGAAACCTACCTGATAGAGGTGCTCAGAAACTTAAGATATAGGCTGGGCATAGTGACTCATACCTGTAATCACAGCACTTTGGGAGAGTGAGGCAGGAGGATATCTTGAGGCCTGGAGTTTGAGACCAGCCTGGGCAGCATAGCAAGACCCCATCTCAAAAAAAAATACAAATAAAGTTAATTTGGCATGGTGCTGTGTGCCTGGGGGCTGAGGCAGGAGGATTGCTTGAGCCAAGATGTTTGAGGGTGCTGTGAGTTGTGATGATACCACTGCACTCCACCCTGGGCAAGAGAGTGAGACTGTGTCTCAAAAAAAAAAAAAGTAAAATAGGATATATATGCTCAATGTCTAACTTATGTGTCATCTTATTTAATGAAACCAGGCATCTTTATCCCTTTTCCACAGATGTGGAAACAAAAGCACAGAGGGATTAAGCTTCATCAAGGTCTGAAATTTATTTATTTATTAATTTATTTTTAGAGATGGGATCTCACTATGTTGCCCAGGCTAGAGTGCAGTGGCTATTCATAGGTGCAATCCCACTAATGATCAGCAAGGGAGTTTTGACCTGCCTCACTTCTGACCCTGGCCAGTTTACCCCTTCTTAGGCAACCTGGTTGCTTCCCACTCCCAGGAGGTCAACATCTTGATGCTGAACTTAGTGTGGACACCCGATCAGCAGAGCGCCCTACAGCCCAGAACTCCTGGACTCAAGCAATCCTCCTGTCTCAGCCTCCCGATTAGCTGGGACTACAGGTGTGTGTCATGATATCCATCAAGGTCTCAAATTCGATCAGTGTAGGGCAGCGCCTGTGGCTCAAGGAGTAGACGACCAGCCCCATATACCGGAGGTAGAGGGTTCAAACCCAGACCCGGCCAAAAACTGCCCAAAAAAACAACTACTCAAATTCAGTCAGTGGAAGAGGTAGACACAACCCCAGTGGTCTATCTCCAGAGCTCCAATTCTTAAAACCACAGGTTATCCTGAGTGGCTCTATTCTCTCTTAGTAGCAGTGTGGATTATTGTGAGGATTAAATGGAAAGAAAAAATATGCATAGTGCTTAGCATGGTTCTCGTCATGATAGTAAGTGCTCAGTAGAAATTATTATTAAGCCTGTTTTAGGTCTGGAGAACTCCCATCTCTTTATCCTTGGATTAGACGCAGCTCCAACCAGCCTGAAATTTGTTGGGGAAAAGGAAGCAGCTCTGGGAAGCGTCCCAACAGCCTTGGCCAATGGAGTGAGTTTCCTAATGTGTGTGCTGAGACCCCGATTTCACGCATTTGGGAGGGCTTCAGAACTTCCCGCTCCATGGCAGGGCGTTGGGCCTGGTTGTTTGAAGGCTTCATTGGGGGCAGAAGTCACAGGGTTGAGTGGAACTAGGGAACCTGCTCTGGTTTGGAGCTCATTTGTGGTTTCCAGGAAACCTCGGGTGGGGAGGAGGAAATTCACATTTGTCCCATTTGGATTGGGAGATAGATGTCAGTTCTCATTTGAGAGCATTTAGTCCCATTTGGTAGACCTTGGCAATTATGGGTCAGGAATTCCCATAGTGCCTGTGTTTGTTATTTTTGGATTTTTTTTTGACATGGGAGGTTCCATGTCTGTCCCATCTGAAAGTCCCTTGGGAAGAATTTTGGTTGAATGGCCAACTTATAGCTGTGAACCTATGTCTGAAAATAGAATGGTGTATTATTGGAATACTGGTTGGACAGCATAGCGTGTGACAAAAAGTGGCTGTCGAATGGAAACTTAAATTCTTATACTATCTCACAACCCGGAATGTTGTCAAATACCAGATCATAGGATGAGATCCCATATGCGCAGTCTTTTCTGTAATTGCATAACAAAAAGGCAGAAAGACTTGGGGAAAAGTTAATGGTACAAAGAAAACCTCCACTTGGAGTTGAGGAGGGGAGCCAGACCCCAGATGATAAGATGAAGTAGGAGTCAGATTAGACCCCACAAACACTTTCATTCCAAACGCTTTCCTTCGGGTCCCTGGGACCCACCACCATTGGTGCAAGTTCTCATGGTTGAGGAATGTGGGGCTGGGACCGATTCTTTAGTCCTAGCCCTCACCTTGGGTTATGACTCAGGGATAGGAATGATCTCCCCTTCCAAGACCTGGCAGGGAACTTACTGTGGCCAGGGGGTGCCCACAGCCAGAACAGGGCAATTTCCACTGTGGCCATCCTCACAGGAGGCTTGGGTACAGCTGGCAGGGTATCATTGGACTTAAACACCCCATTTTCCACCTCGGATTTGTTGAACTGGAAAAACTCAAACCCAACCCATGGAGAGGACCCTCAGAGAGTGACAGAGTTGTTTATAACCATCTTCGTGACACACTGTCCCACTTGGGCAGATGGTATAGACCTTACTGAATATATTACTTTCTGCAGATAGTTACAGCCAGCATCTTCAAGGCAAGGAGCCTAACCAAACCCCAGACCCCCAAAGCTGCTATGCCTATGGCAAACCAATTTGGATCCTAATGTTGACAGAGATGGTGTGAGAATAAATCATTACTGAAAGTGTATTCTGTCAGGCCTCTGGGGAGCGTGCATAGCGAAAGAAGCTTAAACAGGGTCCAAGAGTTACAGCAGAAAGCTAATGAAGATCCCTCTGAATTTCTGGAAAACATCTATCAGGCATGTTGGAAATATACAGATGTGAATCCAGGAACTCTGAAAACAAGTGTGTGGTTAATATGGCTTTTATAGGCCAGGCATGGTGACTTATGCCTATAATCCCAGCACTCTGAGAGGCCGAGGTGGGTGGATGGCTTGAGCTCGGGAGTTCTAGACCAGTCTGAGCAAGAGCGAGACCCCATCTCTTAAAAATATCAGGGCATTGTGATGGGCACCTGTAGTCCCAGCTACTTGGGAGGCTGATGCAAGAGGATTGCCTGAGCCCAAGAGTTTGAGGTTGCTGTGAGCTATGACGTCACCGCACTCTACCAAGAGCAACATAGTGACTCTGTCTCAAAAAAAAAAAGGCTTTAATAATGCAGAGAGCTCTGGATATAAGTGTGTGGCACGAGGCCCTCATAGCTGGCTGACATTGCTTTTAAGGTATGTAATGCCAGGGAAGAACGGAAACAGAAAGCTATGTGTGTTCTGTTAGCTGTGCCAACCAAGGGTCTTTTGAGACGGTCAAAAACAAAGGGCAGGGGCGGCACCTGTGGCTTATCATTAGGGTGCTGGCCCCATATACCGAAGGTGGTGGGTTCAAACCCAGCCTCAGTGAACTGCAAAAAAGAAAAATAGCTGGGCATTGTGGCGGGTGCCTGTAGTCCCAGCTACTTGGGAGGCTGAGGCAAGAGAATCACCTAAGCCCAGGAGTTGGAGGTTGCTGTGAGCTGTGTGACGCCACAGCACTCTACTGAGGGTGATAAAGTGAGACTCTGTCTCTACAAAAAAACAAAAACAAAAACAAAAAAACAAAGGGCAGGAGAGCCTTCCCCAGGGTGGGGTACAGTCAGTGTATTTTTTGTATGGAAGAAGGACATTGCAAAGAGAATTGTCCAAAGTTGCAAAGGGCTCCAGGTAAACCGTAGGGGGAGAAAATGGTCTTTACAGTTCAGGACTCAGATGACAAATGAGGAGACCTGGGGCTCCAATCCAATATCTCACAGGAGCCCTGGGTAAAATCGCCAGTTTTAGGATTTAAAAATTAGGATTTTTACATCAACACTGGAGTTATCTTTTCTGTCCTAAACTCTAAACTGACTTCCCTTAGCGAAGACCCGGTGGCAGTGGCTGGGGTGACTGGATAGACCCAGCAATGCCCCAGGCTCCAACCTCTAGAGTGCCAACTGGGAGAACAGAAACTGGGACACAGCTTCTCACACCTGCCTGGGTTCCAAATACCTCGCCCTAGGACAGGATCAGTACACAAGCTCAATGTGCAAATAACCTCCTCTCCAGTGAGGCAGCAGCTCCACCTACAGGTGCCTCCTGAAGTGCGCTCCACTTTCAAAGTCTGCTGAGGAAGTCAATTCAGTCTCCCTTCCCTGCAGAGCTACCAAAATGTAAGTAAGGCTATGTGACCCAATGGGATCCCAAGATAGGCGATGATAGACACACAAATTACTGTTTTGTTAAAAGAAGGGGCCACAGGCCCTCATAGGAAACCATACCTCCTTAGAAAGAATACAACCTATATTGACCGGATTTCTGGACCATGGACTAATTCATAACTATTGATCTCCCTGTAATATGCCTATTTTACCTGTCTAGAAGCCCCATACCAATGAGTATAGATTCGTGCAGTATCCACATGGTGTTAATGATACTGTACAAGACACACACCCTCCAGTGCCAAATCCATATGCCCTTTAGACAGCAGCACCAGGTGACTATGAATGGTATTTGGTACGGGATTTAAATGAAGCTGTCTTTTGCATTTCTTTGGAAGAGGAAACTCAATTCTTTTTGCATTTTTTTTTTTTTGAGACAGAGTCTTATTATGTCACCCTCGGTAGAGTGCCGTGTTGTCACAGCTCACAGCAACCTCAAACTCTTGGACTGAAGTGATTCTCTTGCCTCAGCCTCCCAATTAGCTGGGACGACAGATGTCTGCCACAACACCTGGCTATTATTTGTTGCATTTGTCGTTGTTTAGCTGGCCTGGGCTGGGTTCGAACCTGCCACCTTTGGTGTATGTGGCTGGAGTGGTAACCCCTGCTCTGAGCTCCCTTTTGGATTTGAACCGAAGGATTCTGAGACTAGGATGACATCACAGTACAGACCACCTTTGTCTCAGGGGTTTAAAATTCTCCTACCCTGTTCAGTGAGGACCTGGCAAGAGACTTAGGGAATCTGCAACTGGATCAAGGGATTCTGTTACACGATGTGGAAGATTACTTCTAGCTGGCCCCGATTATAAATGCTGTTTTGCGAATACGGTGCCCATGATAAACCATCTGGCTCATGTGGCTATGAAATCTCACCCAGTAAGGCACAGATTTGCGAACAACAGATTACGTATTAGGGATTCCAAATTAGCAAGGGACCCCACGGCCTAATGTCAGACAGAAAGCAAGTCATCTCAAATCTTAAGGTGCCCAGAAATAAAAGGCAATTGCATTGGTTCCTAGGAATGGCAGGTTCTTTTGCATTTGGATCTAAACCTGCGGACTGAATAGCAAAGCCCTTGAACAAGGCTCTTCAAGGGGCTGATGTGGAGCTACTCTTCCGGATGTCAAAAGGCCTTTGAGAGACTGAAGCAGAGTTTTAATGACTGCCACTGCTTTGGGGTTGCCTGATTTGCAGAAAGAATGTAAACTATACATTCAAAGCATGAGCAGGAAGTTTTAGGACAGATGCTGGGAGACATTCCACGACCAGTGGCCCACTTGTCAAAGCATCTGGGTGGTATTGGGAGTGGACATCCTCCCTACCGTCAGGCAGTGGCAGCTACTTGTGACTTGGTGCTGGAGGCTGAAAACTTCAAGTCAGGGCAGCCTGTTGTAGAACATGACCCCCACCAGGTTCTGACTTTATTAGAACAGAAGGAAGGTTATTGGCTGACCACAGGAAGGCCGGGAAAATACCAGGCCATCCTTTTGGATAATCCCAACATTAAATTAAAGCCCGTGTCTACTCTCAATCCTGCCACCCTGTTACCAGCTGAAGAGAATGAGCTTCGGCAGCATGGCCGTTTAGAGGCCTGGAGGCTGCCTATTCTAGCAGCATGGATCTGTTAGGTCAGACAATGCCAGAGCCAGATCAGGACCTTTTCAGTGATGGGAGCAGTTTTATGGACAACGGACAAAGAAGGGCTGAATATGCAGTGGTCGTGGGAGCAATGACACTGCCACCTGGGCATCAGCCCAGAAAGCCAAGCTGCTTGCTTTAACCAGAGCTTTTCAGTTATCCAGAGAGGAAAAGGTAATTTATACAGACTCTAAATATGCTCTTATGGTCATGCAGGCTCATGGTGCCATCTGGAAGGAAAGGGGGCTCTTGCCAGCAGGAAGTAAAGGTATTAAGTATGGCACTGAAATACAGGCCATGGCTGAGCCCAAGCAGGTGGCCATCATATATTGTCCTGGTCATCAAAAAAGGGGACACTTATGGGCTGGGCACGGTGGTTCATGAACCCAGCACTTGGGAGACTGAGGTGGATGGATTGCCTGAGCCAGAGCAAGTCCTTGTCTCTAAAAAAATAACTGGGTGCTGTGGTGGGCACCTGTAGTCCCAGCTACTTGGGAGGCTGAGGCAAGAGAATCGCTCGAGCCCAAGAGTCTGAGGTTCTGTGAGCTATGGCACTACAACACTCTACTGTGGTTAACAAAGTGAGACTCTGTCTCAAAAAAAGGGTGGAGGGACACTTATGTTGCAAAATGGAATCAGATCACTGATAAGGGCCACTAAGAAGGCCTCTAAAAGTGATATGTTCTTTTTTTTTTTTTTTTGAGGCAGAATCTCACTTTGTCGCCGTTAGTAGAGAGCTGTGGCCTCACAGCTCATAGCAATCTTCAACTCTTGGGCTTAAGCAATTGTCATGCCTCAGCCTCCCGAGTGGCTGGGACTACAGGCACCGCCACAACGCCCGGCTGTTTTTGTTGTTGCAGTTGTCACTGTTGTTTTAGCTGGCTGGGGCCGGGTTTGAACCTGCCACTCTCAGTATATAGGGTTGGCGTCCTACTCACTGAGCCATAGGAGCCGCCCAAAAGTGATATGTTCTTCAGAGCTTGATACCCTAGTTGGATTTAGATCAATTAACCCCCTCTAGGCTGATGAAGAGAAAAAAAGAGCTGAAGATTAGGGCTTTACCACCTGGGATGACACAGCGAGGTAGAGACAGAACTCCCACACATTCATTTTTTTACCCCAAACACCTACCTGAACATACACATTGTGACGAGATAGCTTAATGGCTTTGGCGGAGCCTCATTTAAGAGGACTTTTAAACTGGTGACCTGTTGCATTCTTTATTTTTGTAAATCGACAGCTGAAGTTTTGCAATGACATGAATGAGTATAAACCTTTCATCTAAAACATTACTCCAGTTTGGGAGGAAACTGCCAAACTCTCCTCCTCGCCCCTCCTCCCATAGATATGGAAGTGTAAAATTGACAGTGGGGCCATCTGTGATAGAGAGAACAGCCTGAAAAAGGGCAAAAATGTTTTCTGAATCTTTAAACACCCCCTCATCCTTTTGGAGAACTTGAACCTGCATCCTTGCCTCAGGCCAATAGTTGGGAAGGGGAGGGGAGAGTCCTTTGTTCTCTATCACAGGAGATGGCTCAACGGAGTTGTCTTGGTAGAGGCCTTGGAAGAGGTCCCAAAGGTCTTTGTGGGTTGGAGGTCAGGAGATTGTCCTCACCAGAGATGGGATTGATGAGACCTATCAGCTGTAGTTAGATGACAACACCCTGGGCCTGAAAGCCCTCCCTTTAAAAGCTCTATATTTCTGCTTATGGAGAGTATAAGCAAATGGGAGTTTGTCACTCTCTTCATTTGCTGGCAAATTCATAAACTCCTCTTTCCTTTTCCTCAGCCACTTGTCCTTGTTCTTCTGATGCAGCCTCAGGGATTCTTTTATTTCTTTAAGCATTATTTTCTTTAGTTCTTTGAATGTAGTTATAATCATTTCTTTGAAATCTCTTCACAGTTGATATTTAAACCTAATACTGTGGTTTCTTAGGCTAGAGTAGAGGTTGGCTGATAGCAAAACAGAGCTAGCTTGCTCTATCTCACCAAGTAGGTCCTCAGAGTCTCCGGTTAAAACTCTGAAAGGGGCCTTTGTAAGGTTGTAAGAGATAAGCCACAAATACAAAGCCAAGAGCTTTGGTAAGGGGCTATCTCTACTGCCTGGGAACCCCAATTCAATCTCATCCTACTAGTTCTAATAACAAAATGGTGGAAAATAAACTTGGTGTGTACCCAACAGAAGAACTCTGGCAACTTGAATAACCAGCGTAGATCAACCCTCCTCCCCACCCAAGAAATGATAAAGGAGATACAACTGAAGATGCCATGCATAGACAAATGGCATCAATGTTAGAAATTGAATTCAGAATATGGATTGCAAATAAGATAAATAGAACAGAAGAAAAGATAGAAATTGAATTCCAAAGAGTAGTTCTAAAGTTGTCTCAAGAAATTAATGAATTAAAAGACCAAGTCACCAAACATATGGACATAATGAGAAAAGAGATAGCAAAGCTCAAGGAAATGGAAAAGTTGGTTGAGGAGATCCAAAATACAGTAGAATTTCTATGTAATAGAGTTGACCAAACAGAAGAAAGGGTCTCTGAAACTGAAGACAAAGTTTTTGAACATTCCCTAACACTCAAAGAGGCAGACAAATGGAGAGCAAAAACTGATCACTCCCTGAGAGAGTTGTGGGATCACTCCAAAAGATTAAACATTCATCTTATAGGAATTCTGAAGGAGAAGAGGATGGTCCTAAAGGTACGATGCTCTAGTCCAAGAGATTATGGAGGAGAATTTCCCAAGCATTGCAAGAGATACAGAACTTCAGATAGTAGACAGTTTCAGAACCCCAGCAAGACTCAATCCAAATAAAGCATCTCATAGACACATTGTGATTAACTTTGCCAAAGTTAAGATGAATGAGAAAATTCTGCAAGCAGCCAGACATAAGAAAAGCATCACCTACAAAGGGAGAAATATCAGAATGACTACAGATCTCTCCACCGAAATGTTTCAAGCCAGAAGAAGGTCATTGACTTTCAGTCTCTGTAAACAAAACAACTTCCAGCCCAGGATCCTCTATCCAGCTAAACTGAGTTTCACTTGTGATGGAGAAATCAAATACTTTAATGACATAGACATGTTGAAGAAATAACTAAACCAGCTCTCCAGGATATTCTCAGACCCATCCTCCACAATGACCAGTGCAATGCTCTACCTCCAAAGTAAACTCACCCAGAAATTTTTGAACAAAACCCAATTTCCTCAGTGGTGAAAGGATTAAAAATGTCCACTGGACATCCAAAAATCATGATGCCCCAAACACAACGAGGCTTATCAATTCTCTCAATTAATGTGAATGGTTTAAATTGTCCTCTAAAGAGGCACAGGCTGGCTGACTGGATACATAAACTCAGACTGGATATCTACTGTATACAAGACTCTCACCTTACCTTAAAGGATAAAAATAGACTCAGGGTGAAGGGATAGACTTGTATAATACAGGCAAATGGAAACCAAAAAAAAAGCAGGGGTTGCACTTTTAGTAGCAGGTACAATTGGCTTTAAACCAACAAAGATAAAGAAAGATAAGGAAGATCACTACATATTTGTCAACTCAACATGAAGAGATTTTGATAATTAACATTCCAGCCTACCACAATGCTCCTGAATTCATAAAGCAGATCCTAATGGATATGAACAACTTGATATCTTCTTGCACTATAATAGTTGGAGATTTTAACACCCCTTTGACAGTTTTGGATAGATCCTCCAAGAAGAAACTAAACAAAGAAATATGAGACTTAAACCTGTCCCTAGGGCTCAGTGCCTGTGGCTCAACAGGAAAGGTGCCAGCCACATACACCTGAGCTGGCGGGTTCTAATCCAGCCCAGGCCTGCCAAACAACACTGGTGGCTGCAACCAAAAAAAAAAAACATGGCCGGGCATTGTGACCAGCGCCTGTAGTCCCAGCTTCTTGGGAGGCAGAGGCAGGAGACTCGCTTGAGCCCTGGAATTGGAGGTTGCTGTGAGCTGTGATGCCACAGCACTCTATCCAGGGTGACAGCTTAAGGTTCTGTCTCAAAAAAAAAAAAAATAAATAAATAAACCTGACTCTAGAACAAATGGACTTTACAGACCTCTATAGAACATTTCTTTCTTTCTTTCTTTTTTTTTTTGAGACAGAGCCTCAAGGTGTCACCTTGGAAAGAGTGCTGTAGCATCACAGCTCACAGCAACCTCCAATTCCTGGACTCAGAGCGAGTCTCCTGTCTCTGCCTCCCAAATAGCTGGGACTGCAGGCATTTGCCACAATGCCCAGTCATTTTTTGGTTGCAGCTGTCATTGTTGTTTGGCAGGCTCAGGCTGGATTCGAATCTGCCAGCTCAGGTGTATATGCTGGTGCCTTAGCCTGTTGAGCCACAGGCGCTGAGCCTCTATAGAACATTTCACCCTAATATAACTGGATATACATTCTTCTCATCAGACCAAAATAGATCATATCCTCACAAGTCTAACCATAGCAAATTTAAAAGTGTAGAAATTATTTCTTATATCTTCTCAGACCACCATGGACTAAAAGTTGAACTCAACAGCAACAGGAATCTTCATACTCAAACAAAGTTGTGGAAGCTAAATAATCTTAGGCTGAATGATAGCTGGGTCAAAAATGAGATTAAGAAGGAAATTACCAAATTTTTGGAACAAAATTATAACAAAGACACAAATTATCAAAACCTGTGGGATACTGCAAAGGCAGTCCTAAGAGGGAAATTTATAGCATTGGAAGCCTTCATCAAGAAAACTGAAAGGGAGGAACCCAACAACTTAATGGATTATCTCAAGCAACTGGAAAAGGAAGAAAATTGCAACCCCAAATTCAGCAGAAGAAAAAAAATAACCAAAATTAGGGCAGAATTAAATGAAATTGAAAACAAAAGAGTCATTCAGAAGATCAACAAAACAAAAAGTTGGTTTTTTGAAAAGATTAACAAAATTGATAAACCTTTGACCAACTTAACCAGAAATAGAAAAGTAAAATCTCTAATATCATCTATCAGAAACGGTAAAGGAGAAATAACAACAGACACTTCAGAAATTCAAAAAATCCTCAATGATTACTACAAAAATCTCTATTCCCAGAAATATGAAAATCTGAAGGAAATGGACCAATACCTGGAAGCATGTCACCTTCCTAGACTCAAACAGAAAGAATTAGAAATCTTGAATAGACCTATATCAACCACTGAAATAGCATCAACAATATGAAATCTCCCTAAAAAGAAAAGTTCAGGACCAGATGGCTTCACATCCAAATTCTATCAAACCTTTCAAGAGGAATTAGTACCTATATTATACAATGTTTTCTGAAGCATAGAAAACGAAGGAATACTTTCCAACATTCTATGAAGCAAATATCATCCTGATCCCCAAACCAGGAAAAGATCTAACAAAGAAAGAAAATTATAGACCATTAATTAATGAACATCAATGCAAAAATATTCAATAAGATCTTAGCAAACAGAATTCAACAACACATCAAAAAATTATACACCATGATTAATTTGGTTTTATTCCAGGGTTACAGGGTTGGTTCAACATACGCAAATCTATAAACATAATACATCACATCAATAAAATAAAAAACAAAGACCATATGATTCTCTCAATTGATGCAGAGAAAGCCTTTGATAATATCCAGCATCCTGGCTCGGCGCCTGTGGCTCAGCGGGCTAAGGCGCCAGCCACGTACACCTGAGCTGGTGGGTTCGAATCCAGCCTGGGCCCGCCAAACAACAATGACGGCTACAACCAAAAAATGGCCGGGAGTTGTGGCGGGTGCCTGTAGTCCCAGCTACTTGGGAGGCGGAGGCAGGAGACTTGCCTGAGCCCAGGAATTGGAGGTTGCTGTGAGCTGTGGTGCCACGGCACTCTATCCAGGGTGACAGCTTGAGGCTCTGTCTCAAAAAAAAAAAAAAAAAGATAATATCCAGCATCCTTTTGTGTTCAGAATTCTTCTTCTTCTTTTTTTTTTTTTTTATTAAATCATAGCTGTGTACATTAATGCAATCATGGGGTACAATGTGCTGGTTTCATATACAATCTGAAATATTGTCATCAAACTGGTTAACATAGACCTCATGGCATTTTCTTAGTTATTGTGTTAAGACATTTATATTCTGCATTTAGTAAGTTTCACCTGCACTGTAGTGGTGATCCCACCAATCCCTCCCCCCACCCATCCTTCCCCTCCCCGCCCCCCTTGCCCTTTACCCCATAGGCTTATGCTATAATTGGGTTATAGCCTTCATATGAAAGCTATAGATTAGTTTCATAGCAGAATTCTTTTTTTTTTTTTTTTTAGAGACAGAGTCTCACTTTGTCACCCTCAGTAGAGTGCTGTGGCGTCACAGCTCACAGCAACCTCCGGCTCTTGGGCTTAGGCGATTCTCTTGCCTCAGCCTCCTGAGTAGCTGGGACTACAGGCGCCCGCCACAACGCCCGGCTATTTTTTTTTTTATTGCAGTTTGGCTGGGGCCAGGTTTGAACCTGCTACCCTCGGTATATGGGGCCTGTGCCCTACTCACTGAGCCACAGGTACCACCCCATGTTCAGAATTCTTTAAGAAAATAGGCATAGAAGGGACATTTCTTAAACTAATAGAGGCCACCTACAGCAAACCCACAGCCAATATCATATTGAATGGGGTAAAATTGAAAACATTTCCACTCAGATCAGGAACGAGGCAAGGATGCCCACTGTCTACACTGCTATTCAACATAGTAATGGAAGTCTTAGCCATCACAATCAGGCAAGAGAAAGGTGATCAAGGGTATCCAAATAGGGTCAGAGGAGATCAAACTCTCACTCTTCGCTGATGATATGATCCTATACCTGGAAAAATCCAGGGACTCAACTTCAAAACTCTTAGAAGTGATCAAGGAGTACAGCAGCATCTCAGGATACAAAATTAATACTTACAAGTCAGTAGCTTTTATATACGCCAACAATAGTCACGCTAAGAAAAAACAATCAAGGACTCTATTCCTTTTACAATAGTGCCAAAAAAGACGAAATATCTGGGAATATACCTAACAAAGGATGTGAAAGATCTCTATAAGGAGAACTTTGAAACTCTGAGAAAAGGAATAGCTGAAGATGTTAACAAATGGAAAAAAATACCATGCTCATGGCTGGGAAGAAGCAACATTGTTAAAATGTCCATACTAACCCAAAGCAATCTACAGATTTAATGTAATGTCTATTAAAGCACCATCATCATACTTTAAAGATCTTGAAAAAATAGTACTTCATTTTATATGGAATCAGAAAAAACCTTGAATAGCAAATACATTACTCAGAAGTAAGAACAAATCAGGAGGTATCATATTACCAGACTTCAGGCTATACTATAAATCTGTAGTGATCAAAACAGCATGGTACTGGCATAAAAACAGAGCAGTAGATTTATGGAACAGAATAGAGAACCAAGAGATGAACCCAGCTACTTATCACCACTTCATCTTCGATAAGCCTATGAAAAATATTCAGTGGGGGAAAGACTCCCTATTTAACAATGGTGCTGGGTGAACTGGCTGGTGACCTGTAGGTGACTGAAACTGGACCCCCATCTTTCACCATTAACAAAAATTGATTCTCACCGGATAGAAGATTTAAACTTAAGACATGAAACTATAAAAATACCAGAAAAGAGTGCAGGGAAAATACTTGAAGAAATTGGCCTGGGAGAATATTTTATGAGGAGGACACCCCTGGGCAATTGAAGCATCACCACAAATACATTACTGGGATCTGATCAAACTAAAAAGCTTTTGCACAGCCAAAAGCACAGTAAGTAAAGCAAACAGACAACCTTCAGAATTGGAGAAGATTTTTTCAGGTTATGCTTCTGACAAAGGTCTGATAACTAGAATCTACAGAGAACTCAAACTAATCAATAAGAAAAGAATGAATAACTCCATTTCTATGTGGGAAAGAGACTTGAACAGAAACTTCTCTGATGAAGACAGGCGGATGGCCTACAACCACATGAAAAATGCTCATAATCCTTAATCATCAGAGAAATACAAATCAAAACCACTTTGAGATATCATCTAACTCCAGTAAGATTAGCCCACATCACAAAATCCCAAAACTACAGATGTTGGCGTCGATACGGAGAGAAGGGAATGCTTCTACACTGCTGGTGGGAATGCAAGCTAATACGACCTTTTTGGAAAGAAGTTTGGAGAACACTCAAGGAACTAAAAGTAGATCTACCGTTCGATCCTGCAATTCCTCTACTAGTTATATACCCAGATGATCAAAAATTATTTTACAACAAAGACATTTGCACCAGAATGTTTATTACAGCCCAATTCATAATAGCCAAAGCATGGAAACAGCCCAAGTGCCCATCGACCCATGAATGAATTAATGTACACCATGGAATACTATGCAGCCATAAAAAAGATGGAGACTTCACATCTTTTATGTTTACCTGGATGGAGCTGGAACATATTCTTCTTTTTTTTGAGACAGAGCCTCAAGCTGTCACCCCGGATAGAGTGCGGTGGCATCACAGCTCACAGCAACCTCCAAATCCTGGGCTCCAGCGAGTGTCCTGCCTCCGCCTCCCAAGTAGCTGGGACTACAGGCGCCTGCCACAACGCCCAGCCATTTTTTTGGTTGCAACCGTCATTGTTGTTTGGCAGGCCCGGGCTGGATTTGAACTGCCAGCTCAGGTGTATGTGGCTGGCACCTTAGTCGCTTGAACCACAAGCACCACGCCTGGAACATATTCTTCTTAATAAAGTATCTCAAGAATGGAAAAAAATAGCATCCAATGTACTCAATACTACTATGAAATCAATATATAACCACCTACATGCTCATATGAATGGCAAAACATAACTATAGTCCAGAAAGTAGAAGGGAAGAAGGGGAGGATATGGGAGGAGGGAGGGTATTTGGGGGGACCTCACCTAATGTGCATGATGCAATGATACATTTCAAAACTATTAAGAAATGAGTATGATTGTGATGGATGTGTTACTTAGTTCCATGTAAGCATTTCACATTGTACGTCGAAGCAGTACCCTGAACCCCATAAATGCATCAATGTACAAAGTTATGATTTAATAAAAAGTAATTAAAAAAAATAAAAAAATAAAAATGAGAGGATGGGCAGGGTATAGTGGTTCACTTTGTAATCCTAGCACTTTGGGAGGCCAAGGCAGATGGATTGCTTGAGCTCATGAGTTTGACACCAGCTTGAGCAAGAGCAAGATGCTGTCTCTACTAAAAACAGAAAAATTAGCTGGGCATTGTGGAAGGTGCCTGTAGTCCCAGCTACTCAGGAGACTCAGACAGAAGGATTTCTTGAGCCCAGGAGTTTGAGGTTGCTGTGAGCTATGATGATGTCACTGCACTCTACCTGGGTAACAGATTGAGACTCTTCCTAAAAAAAAAAAAAAAAAAAAAGAGGCTGGGTGTGGTGGCTCACGCCTGTAATCCTAGCACTCTGGGAGGCCAAGGCAGGTGGATTGCCTGAGGTCAGGAGTCTGAGAACAGCCTGAGCAAGAGCAAGACCCCATCTCTAAAAAATAGCCAGGCACTGTGGCAGGCACCTGTAGTCCCACCTCCTTAGGAGGCTGAGGCAAGAGGATCGCTTGAACCCAAGAGTTTGAGGTTGCTGTGAACTATGATGCCACAGCACTCTACCCAGGGCAACAAAATGAGACTCTGTCTCAAAAAAAAAAAAAAAAAAAAAAGATGAGAGAGAGAATATTTGCACACTTATGTCTGTTGCAGCATTTATTCATAATAGCTAAGAGGCAGAAATAATCTAAATGTCCATGGATGGATGAATGGATAAAGAAAATGGGGTATATGAATAGAATGGAATATTATTCAGCCTTTATAAAGAAGGAAATCTCATCATATGCTAAGTGAAATAAGTCAGTCATAAAAAGACAAATGCTGCATAATTCCATTTATTTAAAGTATCTGAAGCAGCCAGGCTCTTAGAGAGTAGAATGGTTGTTATCAGAGGCTGGGGAGGAGGAAGGAAGGCTATTGTTCAGGTCTAGAGCTTCATTTGTGCCAAGATGAAAAATTTTAGAGATCTGGCAGGGAGCAGTGGCTCACGCCTGTAATCCTAGCACTCTGGGAGACCAAGGCGGGTGGATTGCTTAAGTTTAGAATTTCAAGACCAGCCTGAGCAAGAGTGAGACCCTGTCTCTACTAAAAATAGGAAAACTTAGCTGTATATTGTGGTGGGGTGCCAGTGGTCCCAGCTACTCATGAGGCTGAGACCAGAGGATTGCTGGAACCCAGGAGTTTGATGTTGCTGTGACCTGGGATGCCAGGGCACTCTACCCAGGGTGACAGAGTGAGATTCTGTCTCCAAGTAAAAAGAAAAAGAAAAAATTTAGAGATCTGTTGCATAAGAAGGTGCATCTAGTTAACCCTACCATGCTGTACACTTAAAACAGTTAAGATGGTAAACTTGATATTATGTACTTTCTAACGGCAGTTGAACAAACGAATAAGTAAGTGGAACAAGAGGAACAGTCTGTACTCTCTTTCTATCAAACCTCAGCTCGACTCCAAATATGTAGCTCACATAAAATCCATCTGCAGGAGCCTGCCCTGCTTCCCACCGCCTCTGCACGCTCTGGGCCTCTGGCCAGACCAGGGTTTGGCCAGACAGCTCAGGAGTCCTCTGGAGAAGATTTGGACATTTTCTGCTAGTAATGATCCTCTGGGGTCCTGGACCAGGAGGGAGGGATACCATCACAAATAGAACTGAACTTCATCCAGGCTCATGCTTCTTTAAAAATGGAGCCAACAGCCAGTTGGGGGACATTTTTTGGTCCACATTTCTGTCTTCCAGGAGAGAAAGAAATGATCAGAATGATTTTGGAAAATAGACATTAAGCTTAAGAATTTTATGTATTTTAACAAACACTTGTACTTACTATGTGCCAGTTCTTTAGAAGTATTTACTTAAAAGTAAGTAAGTATTTGTAAGTACTTACCCCTCAGTTAGGTAACTATACCTGTGTCCTCTTTGCTGATGAGGAAAGTGAGGTTCAGAGACCTTATCTCAGGCCAGGAACCGATATACAGAAAAGGCAGGATTTGGCCAGGCATAGTGACTTACACCTTTAATCCTAGCACTCTGGGAGGCGGAGGTGTGTGGATTGCTTGAACTCAGGAATTTGAGACCAGCCTGAGCAAGAGGGAGACCCTGTCTCTACTAAAAATAGAAAAACTAGCTGAGTATGGGGGTGGGTGCCTATGGCAGGAGGATCATTGAGCCCAAGAGTTTGAGGTTACTGTGAGCTATGATGCCATGACACTCTACCCAGGGCACAGAGCGAGACTCTGTCTTAAACAAACAAACAGAACAAAAACAAAACAAAACGGAAGGTCAAGGCAGAATGTAAACCTAGCTAGGCTGGGGTCTGAGTTGATCCTCTTAACCACTTGGCTTACTTTGCCTTTCCCTCTGTGGCCTCCATTTATTAATGGGGTTGGGGCAGCTAAGTAAGGAGCCGGGACCAAGATGCTCCTTGCCCACCATAACCAGAGCCTGATGAGGAAGGCTAGCTGCAGGCCACGGAGGCCTGTGCAACCCTGGAAGACCTCTCCCCTGAATCCCCAGGAGCTGAGATGCCCTTCGAGCCTGGTTCCCTCCAATCTTCACTCTTTGGGAAGCCCACCTCCCAGGGGTTGGTGGGCAGGATTGGTTTTCCCAGTCCCTGCATTCCTCAGGGAAACAGGTTCCTCTGGCTACCACTGGCCAGCTGGTGCTTGCATCTAAGAAGTCAGGTCAGGCCACTGTGTCAGCATGGTCAAAGAGTGGGGAGGAGGAGGCATCTGTATAATACACACGGTCCTCCTCACATAAGCTTCCAGGCGGTTCCTCTGGCAGCAGCTCCTCACGGCCCCGGGAACATGGCCTTCCTGGGGCTGGTGCTGTTTCTGGCGCTGCCTGCCTTTTTCCTGGGAGTCTTCGTCTGGGCTGTCTTTGAACACTTCCTCACTACAGATATCCCCTCCGTCATGAAACATCCTGCCAAGTTGAGAGTTCTGCATTGCACCTTCCTGTATTTGTTGACTTTGGTGAGTCTACTCAGCATGCACCATCATTGGGGTCCCTCTCTCTCCCTCTCATTGCCTGGTCTGCCCTTTCTTTGTTCACTTCCCTTCCCTCTCTCCCTTTGGACTCCAGCAGGGCAGACTTGGCTACACCCCCCTCTCCCTCTGCTATTCTGTTCCCTTCCCTTCCTCTCCCCTGCCCTCCTTCCTTCCTTCCTCTCTCCCACCCTCCCTAATCCCCTCCCTTTCTTCCTTCTGCATCCAACACTTGCCAAATGCCAGTATTGGCAATTTCAAAAACAATTTCACATCTAACCTTTGCCTCCCAAGGGTTTATGGCCTGGTCTCCTTCAGCTTGGGGGAATCTTTCACCTTGGTGTTGTGTTTTTTTTCTGCATGGATTAGAAGCACCTTGAAGGCAGGGATTGCTTTATTCGCCTCTGCAAACCTAGCCCCCCAAGCACAGGGTTGGCTCCTAGTAGGCACTTACTGCTTGTTAAGGAAAGGTGGGGGGATCCAACCCAGAGTCACAGCACATTTGGAAACAATGGTTTGATACCTTGTAGGAGGCAGGCAACTTGAGTTAATTCCAGTGTCCCAACCCTGGGCGGATACCTAATGGAGACCAAACAGGCTCAGGCTGAGGGCAGCCGAGGAGGCCACACTTAGTTTGGACACCAGGGCCGAGGGAAAAGGATTAGGGACTGCAGCCACACTGCCTGAGTGTGCATCCCAGCTCTGCCACCCCCTCGCTGTGTGATATTGCATCATTTACCTCACCTCTCTGTATCTCACGCGTGAAGGCCTGGGGTTCTCAGATGTAGGTCCGGTGGTGGGAAAAGCAGGTCACCTCGCCCTCCTGCAACTCAAGCAGGAAAATAATTGTGTTGTTTGGAGTCCTTTTTCTTGGTGGGCGGTGGCGGGGGTGTGTGTCTCTCCATGGAGGAGACACATCAGATCTGGGAGAAGACCCAGTGGGCTCAAGCAAGAGAAAGGGGTGTGGCTGACACTTGCCAGGACGCTCCAGGGAGACACTCCATGTGGGTGGCCGCGTGCAATCCTCATGTCTCATTCTCAGACTGGCCTCAGCATTTTACTCAGTTTATAAAACATCTGAAATTGAAGCTCAGAGACAGTAATGCCTATGGTTTTTTAGTTAGTTGGTGGGAGGGTTCGAGCTTGAGCTCAGCTCTGGGTGACTCCAAAACCCGAGCCCTTTCTAGTTTAGTGGCTGAGAACACAAATGCTGCATCTTGTGCCCTAAACAAGGAACTTGACCGTGGCATGGCCCTGTTTCCCTTCTGTAAAATGGAGCTGATAACTGCGTTTGTCTTAATAAGGGTTGTTGAGAAGTTTAAGCAAGCTCATAATCCAAACCACTTGGGCCAGCTCTGGAACATTGTAGGTGTCTGATAAGTATCAGCCGTTCTTGTTATTTTCATTATCATCATCCCAGGTTGCTTTCCTCATGACAAAGACACACTCCTTATGGAAGGTCTGTAGGAGAGAGCTTCCCAAGTGGCTGAAATGTACTCAGTATGTGCAGTATGACTTTGCATGACTGTCATCTGGGGCCTATTCAGCTGTTCGCTTGTGTGTGATTAGGGTGAGCACAGTGGGGTAAAAACACACGTGGCAGATGTGTGGACCTGGAGCTGCTCCCACGGCCCGAGCTCATGGCAGACGTCCCTAACTGATCACATCATTCCTTTCTTTTGAGTAGGAACGAGGCCTAGGCTCTTTCCCAACCCAGAGTGGTGTCTTGACACGGGGACTGTGCCCTGTCTGCCATCTCAGGCAGGCAGTGTCCAGCACGGAGCCAGCAAGAGAGGACCCTCCAGCCAGCTGCCACGGAAAATGGGCTTTGCTCACGTTGATACCTTCCTCCTACTTAGCCCCCAAACGGGGCTGCCCTTTGGCAAATCCACACCATTGTCCAGCCAAGAACTGTGGGATGAAAACCCAGTGCCCTACCTGGACACGAGTCACAACCCATTACATCTGAATGGGCCCCTGGCCACACAGGAGGCAGGCAGGAGACGGCGGAACCCTCCCGGTACTTTTGAATGTTGGGGACACCCACCAGCAGGGTCTTCACCTCTGCTGAAGTCTGGTTTTCCTCCTCTTACCTTCAACAGGGGCATGTATTTGAGAAGCTGGGGATTTGCTCCATGGCCAAATTTATCCGTTTTGTACATGACAGCGTGAGAATAAAGAAGGACCCCGCACTTGTGGTCACCGATCTGCGCTTTGGGAGCATACCCGTGAGGCTGTTCCAGCCCAAGGCAGCATCCGCTAAACCCCGGAGGGGTATCATCTACTACCACGGAGGGGGTGCGATCTTCGGGAGCCTGGGTAAGAGGCCTTCCTGTGGCTTTGGGCTTGGTAAAGGAAGGGTCTTGTCCTCTGCGAAGTGCTGCTCACGCCTCCCCCCAGAACCTTTTCAGAGGAACTCAAAGGAGTCGGAGGCAGGGGAATTATAGGGAGGCCAGACAAAGGGCTCAGGGCACAAGTCAGCAGATGACGTGGCAGTCTTTTCTCCATCACGTGATCATCTTGGTCAAGGTAGGAGCAGCGGCATCTCAGTAGTGCTGGTGGGTGGTTGTTTGGGCACTGGGTGTTGACCTTCTTTTCATAATCTGCTCACAGTCTTCACCGTTCTGTCCCTCCCACTAAGCCTGGGAGGCACTGACTGAGCCTGCCTGGCACTGCTGTCCTGCCCTGCCACCTGTGACCTGCGGCCGCCTCCTCTGTGCCCTCAGCTGCAGACACACTGGCTCCTTCCCATCTCGGGTCTTCTGCACTTGATATTTGGGGCACCTCAAAAGATGCCCTGACACAGGGACTCTGTGCACAGCTGTGCACCCCTCATTCCTCCAGTCTTAATCTCAATGTCCCTCCTGAGAGTGACCTTCCTGGACAGCTCATCTAAAGACTCCCCACCCGTGCTGCCGCCCTGCCCCATCCTATCTCCATCCCCGGCGTCATCTTTGGTCATATTCTTTAAGGGGCTTGTCACAATCTGAATTCGTCTTCTTCCTTCCTGTGTTTCCTTCTTCACTGCTTTCCTACCCCTACTAAAAATGGGGACTCTGAGAGTGCAGGGATGTGACCTCTCTTTTGTTTATTGCTGGATCTCTAGTGTCTGGCCTGTTGTTTTATTTTTTTAATTATTACAATTTTCTTTTTCTTTCTTTTTTATTTTTTTTGTAGAGATAGAGTCTCACTTTATCGCCCTCGGTAGAGTGCTGTGGCATCACACAGCTCACAGCAACCTCCAACTCCTGGGCTTAGGCGATTCTCCTGCCTCAGCCTCCAGAGTAGCTGGGACTATAGGTGCCCCCCACAATGCCTGGCTATTTTTCTGTTTTGCAGTTCGGCCGAGGCTGGGTTTGAACCCGCCACCTTCGGTATATGGGGCCGGCGCCCTACTCGATGAGCCACAGGCGCCGCCCTAAAATTTTCTTTTATGTAGAGACCAGGTTCCGCCTATGTTGCCCAGGCTGGTTGGAAACTTCTTGTATCAAATGATTCTTCCATCTTGGCCTCCCAAAATGCTGGGATTATAGGTGTGAGCCACCATGCCCAGCCCTGATTTTGTTTTTGGAATGAATGAATGCATTCATGCACGCATGCATCAATAGATGGATGGGGGTGGAGGAATAATTGGGTGCAAGGGCAGGTTTGTGAATGATCATGTGGACGGATGGATGAGGGTAAGGGCACAGGTGGGAAAATTTGCTGGTGTAGAAAGGCCGCTTCTCTGATAAAACTCCTCTGAGATTAGAGCATACTGCCCCCTTGTGGTGGAAGTGACAAAGGCCATTCTGTATCTGAATGTTGTCTCTCCGCTCTCTTCCCGAAGTTAACTGTAAATATCTCCTACCCTATGTCCTTACTTTGTCTAAGACCACTCTTTCCTTTCAGAGGCCTCCGGGGTCCCCTGTGAGTTGTCTGAGACTGTCAGTCTTCCTCTGTTGAGGGATACTGTCATTTCCAAAGGCAAAAACTAGGGACCATTCAGCAAGTATTTATTGAGCACCTACTTTGTGCCAAAACTTTTCCTGGCACAGGGGACAATGGGGGGAGGGGACAAGAAAGCTTCAGCCTCTGCCCTTGTGGACTTGAGGGAACTGGATGTGGAAGAACAAAGCAAACGAATAGGATAACTTTAGGTCAAGGTAACGCAGAGTGATGGAGTCGGGAATGGGCCAGAGGGTCTTTCTAATTTAGTTCTTCTAATGTGAGGTCAAATCTGAGCTTGAGCTCTCACTGGGTGAGGGGTGGGTCTGCAGAGAGAGGAAGAGCATTCAAAACCAGGGCCGGGACTTGAGTAAGGTGAGTCAGGCACTTGCTTCAGGCTCCAAAGGGATGCCCAAATCTCATTTATCAAGACAAATAATATCTTAATGAACATATAATGAAAACCCAATATTAAAGCAAAAATCCATAATGAACAAACTAGGACTGAGTGAATTGTGCAAGGGCAAAGTAGAAGCCTGTCTATTTTTTTAAAAATTAATTTTGATGTCCTTTTTTCGTTTTGGGGGGGGAGACAGGGTC
Organism: Perodicticus potto; assembly: GCA_963574655.1. NCBI lineage: Eukaryota > Metazoa > Chordata > Mammalia > Primates > Lorisidae > Perodicticus > Perodicticus potto. The sequence goes on from CAUYRH010178443.1 coordinate 28,551, forward strand.
TCTGTCACCCAGGCTGCAATGCAGTGATGTGATTGTAGTTCACCATAGCCTTAAATTTCTGGGCTAAAGCCATCCTCCTGCTTCAGCTTCCTAGGAAGCTGGGACTACAGGTGCATGCCACCACATCTGGCTAATTTATTTTTTAGAGATGGGGTCTTGCTAAGTTGCCCAGGCTGGTCTCAAACTCCTGGCCTCAAGCAATCCTCCCTCCTTGCTCTCCCAAATCATCGGCATTACAGGTGTGAACCACCATGCCCTGCCATGATTTCTTAAAATATCACATCAAAATGTTTTTATCTGGATGGCTGTCTGGTGCGGCTTTAATTTTGTACCCCAGGTGGCTGCCTCACTGGCATCTCCCCAGTCCCCAGACCTATTAAATCTAAGCAGAAGGGATGGCAAGGGCAAAGCCCTGAAACAGACGTGACCTGATGTGCATGAGGAAAGAAAGACGTCTGTGCGAGAGGGGAAGGTGAAGTCGGATGGCCGACAGGGCTGAGATCATGGCTGACAGCAGTTTCCCCCTGGGCTGGGCTTGAAAATCATTTGAGAACTTTAATGTCATACTCATACCTGGGTCCTATGTCAGGCTGCCTAAGGTTGTCTCTTAATAGGGTCCAGGCATCAGTATTTTTTTTTTCTTCCACTTATACCTGCATTGAGCATAGTCATCAGTATTTTTAAAAAGCTCTTCAGCTGGCTCGGCGCTGGCTGGTTTGAATCCAGCCTGGGCCTGTTATACGACAATGACAATGATGAAAAAATAGCTGGGCATGTGGCAGACACCTGTAGTCCCCGCTACTTGGGAGGCTGAGGCAAGAGAATCACCTAAGCCCAAGAGCTGGAGGTTGCTGTGAGCTGTGACGCTACGGCACTCTACCAAGGGCGATATAGTGAAACTCGGCCTCAAAAAGAAAAAAGCTCCCCAGCTGACCTCAATATGCAGCCAGTGCTGAGATCTATTTACTGGTATAGAGCCTTAGACTTAGGAGCTGACTACTCTGATTCAATTTACAAGGTCTGACAATTAAGGTTTTGAACTCATTCTAGAAAAATTGCTCTCCCCTTGGGAAGCTATAAATTGAGGCCAGCGCCTCGTCCACGCTTCAAACTATTTTGGAACTCTTTCTGGAATGACCATCAGCCTTGTCATCCTGGGGCAGACAACGCACAGACAAGTCCCACCACGTGTTGAAATGAACGTAGCAAGGTTAGGAAAACTCTCCAAGCTGTTTTTTTTTGTTTTTTTTAGAGAAGACAGAGTCTCACTCTGTCACCTGAGGACCGTGGCATCACAGCTCACAGCAACCTCTAGCTATATTTTTGTTGCAGTTTGGCCAGGGCTGGGTTCAAACTTGCCACCCTTGGTATATGGGGCCGGCGCCCTACTCACTGAGCCACGGGTGCTGCCACACTCTCCGAGCTGTTTTTACAGTGTTGCCAGCATAAGCTCATAGTGGCAAGTTCTTAAACTTAATTGTAAACCTTGTACAACCACAGCTCTGATGGTCATTCCAGAAGAAGGGCTCCAAAATTGCTTTGAAGGGTGCACG
>CAUYRH010178446.1:0-12655 GCA_963574655.1 Perodicticus potto
CTTTGTTAGGTTGACTTGTATATTTCTAATCAAAGATTCAAGGCAAATACCATAGTCGAATAAAGATAATTTATCTGTAGTAGTATAGATGTGTTTTTTTGTGTGGCTAATGTCATTCAAAACAGTAAACATTATATTAGCTCATGGAAGACAGGACGTCCTACTTCTCCTATAATATAAGACCCTCTTGGGCATAAAGCTTGTTATGCTTAGTCAATTCTACTCTTTCATTTCCAAGAATCATAAATCTCATATTTCAAAAGAAATTTATTTCATAAAGTACCTATCTTCCTTCTTAAGTAGCATTTTCTCAAATTAATATTCCATCTTTCTAGCCATTTCTCATTCAATATCGTGATGAGTACCTCACAATCCCAAATCAAAATAAAATTTCTTTTGAGTTTTCTTGAACATCTTTGAGGGCTCCTCATTTTTTAATTTGTTTATTTTTATTTTGTTTATATTATTCCTTGCTTTAAAAATTTTTTTCTCCTAGATTTTTTGCCCTGCTCTACCCCCCTCCATAAGAACCTTATTGATATCAATCCTGTCTTTGATCTACCCTAACATTCTCCTTTCCTTAAGAGAGATATTTTTCTTTATTCTTTTTTGGTAGCCACTTGGTTGTAGTTTGAGTGACATATAAAAAGTTGTACACATTTAATTTATACATCTCCATGAGTTTGGGTTTAAGTATGCACTCATGAAACTATCACCACCATCAAGACCATAAACATATCCCAAAGTTTCCTCTTGTCCTCTTTATTACTATTGTTCTTACTTTTATTCTTGCTATTTTTTGTAAGAGCGCTTCACACAAAGGTCTCTTAGAAATTTTAAGTATATAGTATAGCATTGATAGCTATCGGAACTGTGCTTCATGGCACAGCTGCAGAATTATTCATCTTCCATAACTGAAACTTTGTAGCTTTTATTTTTATTTTTTTTTTCTGTTCCTACTTCAATTTTTATTTTTATTTTATTTTATTTTTATAATTTTAGGGGAGGGGAGGGGAGGGGGAAGATGGGTGGAGGGAGGCCAATTGGTGGGATCACACCTACAGTGCATCTTAGAAGGGTACTGGTGAAACTTATTAAATGTGGAATATCAATGACTTCATATAGTGATTAAGAAAATGCCATGAAGGCTATGTTTAACAGTTTAACCAAAATATTTCAGATTGTATATGAAGTCAGCACATTGTGCCCCATGATTGCACTAATGTACACGACTTTGTATCTTTTAATCTAAGAATCTTTTCCATCTGCTTTAAAGAATTTATTGCACTGTAATTTACACTGGTGTCATTACCACTAAAATACACTTAATGCTCCCTAAGGATTGAAAACATGTCAAATGACCATTTGTACCTTCTCTAACAGGTACCAATAAATAATACTGCACTTAATTTTTGCACTTCAAATTTAAAAAATTCAAAGAATTAATTTTAATACATGCCATTGGTATCCATTTTGAATGATTATATCTTTTGATCAGAACATGCTCTGTTGATGAGAACTCCCACGCTATATTCTTTCAAAATGAAGGCATACGTTTTGAGTAAGAGCAGGTAGTAAATCAAGAAGGGTGTACAGCATATGAAGTTTAAAGACAGGCAAACATGGGTTTGAAATTCTGCTCTATTATTTAATAGCAGTTTGTAAACTTTTGGTAGTGACTTAAATTTGCTGAATTAAAAATTGTTATTTGTGAAATCGTCATAATAAACATATCTGCTTCACTGGGTTCTTGTAAGAATTAGCAATAGTCTAAGTTTCTTGAGCATATAAGTGCTCAATGAATAGTGGCAATAATAATAATTGCAATATCCATAACCATCTATTTATATGCACACTGTACATAATCAGCATGTTTGCAAAATATTAACCTGTCAAATACATATACACACATATGAACATTTTCGATATGTAAAGATGAATAAGGAATATATGTAGAACTGATAGTATAGATCGCCTCATTCACACATGAAAATTGCATATCTTCAGGTAGATTTGGTTTTCTTGTCCTTTAAAGCTCATTTTACTCTATATTAACTGATTTTACTACATTATAATTGAGCAAACCAAAACTATTGTGGTAAATAATCTTTGTTTCTTTCTCAATGCAGGAGGAAGAGATACTATATTTGACCCTGCTACAAGAAATTTCACTTTTTTTTTTTGTTGTTGTTATAGGAGAAGCAGGGGGAAAATAATTTATTCTAAAATGGAGGGGCAGGCATAGTTTCATCTTCAAGACAAGACAGGCATTTAGGTGTTTTATCTTCTCAAAAGCATGATTAAAATACAAATTCCAAATACGCAGAGTAGGAATCAAAATGGAAAGGTAGGATATTTTGCTTCTTTGGTTTTCAAACTGCTATTTCCTTGATAGACTGCTGCAGCAAATCAAAATGCACCACTTGAGATCAGCTTAGGAAAACATGTCTCTTTTACACAGAACTCATTTCTTTGGGCCTTGATTAAAATTAAAGATTACGATCACTGTCTATTTTTGAATATATTCAGCATGAACGCACGATAATATAAATATAAAAATAAAATTGAAACAATTAACTTTTTACTTAGCTTTATTCTACATGGGCAATTATATTTTCTCTTTTATACAGTTTCACTGGGACTATTAGCTTCCACAAGACTGCTTTTCCTATTAAGGTAGCTATAATTAACAAGAGCTCATGCACACATAACAGTTTTCATCAACCATATTAATGAACATATCAAGATATTATTTTCCTTCATGTTTACTAAGTTTTATTTTGTTAGATATGATCTTAATGGTTGCAGAATTTTAAATAATAGTAATAGTGACTGCTATAATTGTCAATTAATTCTGAAATAATTCTCCAAAGAAAGAAAAAAATTTCAAGTTTACTGTTATAAGTTGATCTTAGAACACACCGATTTAGAAGCTCTGAGTGGCATTAACAGAGAATTAGTGCTGAAATTACACCAGAGTAATATTTCAATTAGAAATAGCAAGGCAGAAAGGTCTAGGCTACCAGAGGTCATCAGTAGTAAAGAAAATAAGCACCATTTTCAATAGATACGAACTATTTTGCTGGGAGTTGTACCAGTTAGAGGGCAAGAGTCTAAAATATTTTCTTATAAAATTAGAAAAGCAGTAATTAATTTCAAGGCAGATTTCAGTGTATATATACATATATATATATATATATATATATATATATATGACAAATCTGTAAAATGAATGAACTATGCCAGGGGCCTGTTATTAGGCGTAGGGCTGGAATACTCATTTCAGTTTGAATTGACTTATTGCTCCAATGAACATTAGGATTTCCCCACCCTCACCCCCCGGCCAAGATGTGTGTGCGGGAGCAGGGCGGTTTCCAGTATGACACAAGGTAGGTAAGACAACTTCATTTCAATTTTACTGAACTGAAATCTGACCCAGCTCTACAACTCTAAGTCAAAGAGACTTTCATCAAATCTGACTTACTACCTTATGAATAAATATCGTCATAAAGTCAGACCCTTTTGCTATTTTATATTCCATCTTATTAAAACACCAGTGCACAAGGGAAATGTTCGTGGCATAAAACAACTATATTCATTAACTTTTTCTTTCCTCTACCTGAAGGCACATGTCTAAACCTGTAGGGGTTACTGTATTATTTAATTAGAGCAGATTCTTTTCTATCATTTTAGATGTCTCATCTAAAGTTTGATTAACATCACTATGTGCTGTGCTCTCAGGCAAGTAAATATAGCTTGTGCAGAAGGAGAAATAAGCAGAAGCAAAATTTCAAAAAAAAAAAGAAAAGTGTGCATGTGAAAAGAAATAGAATCTTTAAGAAATAGAATGTCAGCATTCAAAGCTCATTAGAAATAATTTGTAAATGTGTGTGAAGTATAGCATTTGCCCATTTTATTTAACTGTTAATTCATTTATTCATTCTTTTACCAAAGAATGCATAAAGCACTTTATTGAGTACTTAGTACTGAAGTGAGCAGTGTGTTAAAAGAATTACAAAGATGTGGAAACAACACAAGTGCCCATCAATTCATAAATGAAATAACAAAATGTGATATATGTATACCATAGAATACTATTCTGCCAGGACAAAGGATGAATTAAGGCCTTTTGTGGCACTTTGGATGGGACTGGAAGTCATTATCCTAAGTGAAGTATATAAAGAATGGAAAAACAAACACCATACATACTATTAAATTAGAACTAACCTATGAGCAACCATGGGCACAGAGGGAAGTAACATTCCATGGAAATCAAGCGTGGCGCAGGGGGAGAAGAAGATGGGTGAAAACCTGCCTGATGGTTATGAGGAACAGTATCCGGATAATAGGCACACTTACAACCTTAACTTAAGCATTACGAAAGTGATCCATGTAAACAAAAACATTTGCACCCTTATGATATTTTGAAATAATAAAAAAAATGAAATTTACACTATCTCTGCCAATGAGAAACTCTCAGTTTAGTGTGCACTAAGTTTCACAATGACAGTGTGTATGGAACTTATAGCAGATAATGGACTTGCTACGTGCATGTCCCCTTGTCTTTTAATTTCAAAGTACACTGTTTCAACTTACAAATACTAGCATTTGGAATTCACGGCCAGAGCAATTGATTTCTCTGGCTGCAGAGGTCTGATGCTAATGCTGCTGGAGAAGCTACCACATGAAGGCTCATGAATATCCTATGACCTAAAGTTTTCATTTTATTTTGTTGTGAACTCATTTATGCAAAAATAGTTTATTTGGAATGAGAGTACCCAATACAATTAATAAACAATGGTAGAGTTATACAACACAATCAATGACAAGCTCCTTAAGGGAAAAACACATAAAGTATTTCCTACACGCTTCCTGGTATAATTTCGTGGGCTTTATTTTCCACCCAAATTTCCCATACTTGTAACCTTTTTAAAAAAAATGTTTTTCATTAACCAAACAACTGTCAATTTGACATTTTCATGCTTCTTACACAGTTCATGACAAGGGTCACCACGAAACTGGCTAGTCTACCAAATAGCAAGGAGGGAAGCAGTGGTGAATATTCCCATGAACAGAAGAAATCAGAAAGAATTAATTGTCTGGCTTAGATCCCCAAGGGACTACAATGATTAGAACATTTGACTGCCTTGTGTTGTATATGGTGCAATGATAAAAAATTGAATCTTTATGTTTCCAGCCATTGATAATTTTCAATTGTATTTTACTACAGTATAACATAACTAGAGAACACTGAGGTGGAAGACAGAAAGAGGAAGAGAGAGAGGGTGGGAGAGAGAGAGGGAGAGAGGAAAGGAGAGAGAGAATGAGTACAACCCAAGATAGAAATCCACCTTTCTACAGCCCACACTCTGGGTGAAGGGCACAACTACAACTTGAACTTTACCTAACAAATGCAAATAATGTAACCTAATTCTGTGTACCCTCATATTAATCTGAAATAAAAAAAGAAATCCACCTCTCTATAAGCTAACTTGGAATTGTCATGGCATCAGAAGAGTCACTAAATCCAGTCCATATTTAAGGAGAGGAGAATTTAACTTTGACTCTTGAAAACAACAGTATCAAAGAATGTGTGAATATAATTTTACATAGGGTATGAAATCAAGGTTAAAAATGAGCTATTCCTAGAAGTTTAAAGGAAATGTTCCATTTTCCTCTTGACTCCCACTGTAACTGTTGAAAAGTACAAAGTCATTCTGCTTTCTGATCCTTGAACTTCTCTTTATGCTTGTTTTTGTGAAATTTCATGGTGAGTCTTGGTGTGGATTTTTTAACTTATTTACTGTGCTGGGAATTTACTAGTCCCCTTAAATCTAGAGATTCATTTTAATTTTCTTCAGTTCTAAGAAAATTTATTTTGTCATTTATTGGATATTTTTTCTCTACATTTATCTCTTTTCTTTTTTATATAACCTAGTATTTGCATGTTGGACTACCTACAGAAAGATTTCTAAGCCTAAACCCTATTGACACTATGAGATGGATAATTCTTTGCTGTGGGTGGCTGTACTGTAAATTGGAGAAATTCTAGCAGCATCCTTCCATGTCAGTCTTTACAAGATGAAAGTAGCACCCTTCTCCCTATTTTGTGACAACCTAAACTATCTCCATACATGGTCAAATATCAGGTGGGGAAAATCACTCCCAGTTAAGCAGCAACTACCTGGAATGATTTTATAAATTCTGACACTTTCTTCCTCATTTTCCATCTTTTTGTCTGTTTATACTACTTTATAAAAGAGTTCATCAAGTTTATTTTCTACTTCTGTTGCATTTTTAACTTTGCTATTCATTTCTAATAGACTTTATTATTTTAGAACAGTTTTATGTTTACAGCAAAACTGAGTTGAACCCAACTATAGCACAAGAATATGGGAAGGGAGGGGAGGGGGGAGGTTGGGGTGGCAGGAGGGTAATTGGTGGGGCCACACCTATGGTGCATCTTAGAAGGGTATAGGAGAAACTTACTAAATGCAGAATACAAAGTCTTAATACAATAACTAAGAAAATGCCATGAAGGGTATGTTAAACACTTTGATGAAAACATTTCAGATTGTATATGAAACCAGCACATTGTACCCCTTGATTGCACTAATGTACGCAGCTATGATTTAATAAAAAAAAAAAAGAGAGATGTACAGAGATGTTCTGTATACACCCTGGATCCCTCCCTCCATTCCGCAAACTGCCTCCCCCACTACCAACATCCCACACCAGAGTGGTACATTTGTTACAGGGAGATTGACCTACACTGACATGTTGTCATCATCCAAAGTCCATAGATCACATTAGATTTTTCTCTAGGTGTTGTACATTCTATGTTTCTTGATTCCTTTTCAGTATTGAACAGGAAAACATAGCTATTCCTGAAAATAAATGGACTACTAAAAATCAGAATAGGTATCAAAAAACCTAGATGATAGGCTCAGCGAGATGGCTCATGTGTATAATCCTAGCACTCTGAGAGGCTGAAATGGGTGGATTATTTGTGCTCGGCATCATAGTGGGTACCTGTAATCTCAGCTACTCAGGAGGCTGAGGCAAGAGATCACTTGAGCCCAGAAGATCTTGTTGTGAGCTATGACACCATGGCACTCTACCCAGGGCTGAAAATTCACAATTGAAACTTGGGCAAACTTTTACCTTTCAAAATTTAATCTGCATTTTCTTCATGAAATGGATGTAAATCAATATTCTCATCTTTTATGACACTACTACATACACATTTATTTCCTTTTTATTATTTTATTTTATTTTATTTTTTGTATAGACAGAGTCTCACTTTATTGCTCTTGGTAGAGTGCCATGGCGTCACACAGCTCACAGCAACATCCAACTCCTGGGCTTAGGCGGTTCTCTTGCCTCAGCCTCCTGAGTAGTTTATTTCCTTTTTAAAATCAAAATTTGTTTATGGTAATCTATAAAAAGTAAATTGGTCTCTAAAACTATCTTGCAGTTGGAAACAAACAGTTTTGATACTGTTACTGCATAGCAAGAAGAGGTTGGAATTATTGAATTAAGCTAAGTGAAGTCTTTAGTGAAACTTTTGCATTTAATAAAAAATAATAAAGGATAGGTATATTGTGAAAGCTAGCTAAGTAAGATTTTATTTAAGGAAATAAACATAAGATGTCCCTGGGGCTAAGATAAAGGTAAAGAATAAAAATATTTCCTTTAATAGTATAATTATGAAAATAACTCCAAAAATGCTTGGGTGGATGATACCCTGCCAAGGATTAGCTTGAGTAAGTGCCAATTAAAGGCAATTATTCCAGAGGCTGGTTTCACATAAAGCTACTACAAACTGGTAAGTAAAGCAAGTATTAAAATGTAAGGAATAAATTCTAGTGTTGTATTTGTTGGTTCAACATCTTATGGATAAGAGAAAATTGTATGATATTAAAGTAGTGGTGTCCTCGTAAATTTCTAACAACCAGCTCTTCTGGGGGATTATTTGAATATTCCCATTATATTTAATTTCAAACTTTCAGTATAGTAATATCAAACATGAAGTTGGTACTATACCATTATAATCCTTTATACAAATATCAAGACCAGAGATAACAGTGAATTGGAATAATCGATTAGATGGTGATAAATTTTGAGCATCAATTACATGTGTGTACATTATAATTTAATATGTTAATATATTTAATTTTAATAATGGTTATGCTAAAGAAATGGCTCTCAAAATTCTTAAAATTTTAATAAGTATTTCCAACATAAAACTGTGCCAAGTTAATTATTAGTGTATTACAGTGTGTATGAAAGAAAATGTTCTTACCAGTATATGATCCATTAATTTTGCTTATTCTTTAGAGGTATTCATTTATATAATATTTTGCTTTCTTGGCAATAAGAGGACTGATGTTTACAGAAAACGCTTAGCAGTGGGATGAAATTCTGTTCACCCTACAAGTCAAGCCTGAAATCCTGGCTCACAACTGGCACTACCTGATGGCAGGTGTTGGGATTGCAGATGCGGAGCCCAGATCTATTTTACTTTTTTTCCATGAATTTTAGAAATCTATTGTGAAAGTGATTGAGTATTACTGAATCCAGTAGAATTCCCCTTTCTCCATATAATCACAAAACTAAGTAGTCTGTTGTTAGAATTTTTAGTTTTGCTGTCTGATGAGTGGGTAATAGTTTTCATTGCTTTTTTTTTTTTTAGACAGAGCCTCAAGCTGTCACCCTGGGTAGAGTGCTGTGGCATCACAGCTCACAGCAACCTCAAACTCCTGAGCTCAAGCGATTTTCCTGCCTCTGCCTCCCAAGTAGCTGGGACTATAGGCATCTGCCACATTGTCTGGCTATTTTTTTGGTTGCAACTATCATTGTTGTTTGGTGGGCCTAGGCTGGATTTGAACCCACCAGCTCAGGTGTATGTGGCTGGTGCCTTAGCCGGTTGAGCCATAGGTGCTGAGCCTTAATTGCTGTTTAATTTGCATTTCCCTGATTACTAAAGAGCTAGAGTACTTTTTAAATGTATATTGGCAGGGGCAGAGGAAGATGGTGGACCAGAAGGCTTGTTCAGCTGAGCTCTCTTAGAAAGACTGGGGAAAAAGAGAGAGCCCAGTCATACCTGGTGTGAGAGCCTTGCCCAGAGTTGTAGCTCAGGGAGCACGGAGAGGGAATGGTGAGCTAGATACAGCATATGATCTAGAATGGTGGAAATCTGATGAATTAGGCAAGTGACTGCAACCGGCTGGCAAGGCTGGCCCCTGGATGTCCGGGATAGGAGGAAGGCTTTCTGGAATTTTCAGTAGTTGGGGGAAGCTGCATGATGAGTGGAAAGTTTAGAATAGTGGGTTGGAATCGAACAGTATATAGCAAACAGATTTGAATGCTGGTTTGGAGTGGACTTGCCATGGGTTTGGTGGCTGGCAAGGTAGCCATACTGAGAAGGTCTCAGTGGCCAGGGGGCTGCCATTGTGGGAAGGTTATGACAGGGTCTTAGCAGGGGCCTAATGTACAGCCATCTTAATTCCACCTTCCTGGATCAGAACTCCACTCTTGGGACAGGCTGAGGGACTCCTGCCCCCCTACAGGAAATGTTCTCAGCGCACTGTGAGACCTGCCCCTGAAGGATTCTGGAGAGCACTAAGATCCCCACTCTGTGGGGTGTGAATGCTGAGGAAACAATCAGGCAAATGCCAAGGGCAACAAAATTAGGAATAAGATCATAGAGGTTACTGGCTGTGTTCTGTCTCCTAGAAAAACCACAGCACCATCTGGTGTCCCAGTGACATATTGCAACATATTGTCATCAAGAACAAGGTCTCCAGGTCTTTTTGGCCACGAGGAAGAGTTTGGCTTTGCTCAGGCTGAGGCCACTTCAAGACCTAAGCTTTGAGACAAAGTAATTTGAAGCAAAGGAGGCAGTGAGAAGGAAAAAGGAGGACAAGGAGGTGAATAAGTAGAAAGAACACATGAGGTGGAACTGACAGAAAAATTCAGGCACCATGAAAAATCAGAACAGAACAACTCCCCTAAAGGGACTATGAGGCAGATACTGCAGAAGATGCCACCTATAAAGAATTAATGAACTTTATAGAAAGGGAATTTAAAATAAGGATGATAAAGATAATAAAAGCAATGGATGAGAAAACGGAAAGACAGAACTAAAAGTTGGATGAGAGATATGTAGAATATAGAAAGGATATGGTGGAGCTTAAGGAAAAGAAGGTGACAATTAGGGAATGTAAAGATGCAGTAGAAAGTATCAAAAATAGGTTAGACCATGGAGAAAAAGAACCTCAGAGCTAGAGGACATAGTTTTCATTTTAACCCAGGAAGATAAAGAGGCAGAAAAGAAGAGAGAAGTAACACAGGTGCTTAAAGAACTATGAGACTCCATGAAGCATTCAAACATATAAATAACAGGGATATCTGCAGGGGAAGAAGATTTTCCCAAAAGAATGGGAGCTCTACTATAAACTATCATAAATGAAAACTTCCCAAGTTTTACTCAAGACCCTGACACACTCCTTTCAGATGGATATCGAACCCTGGGTCATCTCAACTCAAATAGATCTTCTTCAAGACACACTGTGCTGAATCTATCCAAACTCAAGATGAAAGAAAAAATTCTGCAAGCACCCAGAAGTATGCACCAACTGACTTACAGAGGCAGAGCCATGAGGATGACAGCAGACTTTTCAGCTGAAACTTTCCAAGCCAGAAGAGCTTGGTCATCCATTTTCAACATTCTTAAATAAAACAATTTTCAGACCAGAAATCTGTATCCTGCTAAACTAAGCTTCAAAATTCAAGGAGAAATAAAATCTTTTGTGGATATACAAGCACTGAGGAAATTCACCACAAGAATAGCTCTACAGGAAATACTTAGACCTATTCTCAACCCTGACCATCACAATGGACCCCCAGCAAAGTAAACACCCAGAAGCTAAAGGTCAAAATTTATCTTCCACAATGGAACAAAGGATAAAACACAATGGATGTTCACAAAACAAGATGAATAGAAATCTGCCACACTTAACAATTCTCTCAATAAATGTCAATGGACTGAATTTAGCACTGGAGAGAAACAAGTTGGCTGATTAGATAAAAAGCACAAGCCATCTATATGCTCTCTCCAGGAGATACACCTAGCCATGAAGAACAAATCAAGACTCAGGGTTAAGGGATGGAAAACAGTATTTCAAGCAAATTGACTCCAGAAGACAGGAGAGGGTGCAATCTTATTTTCAGATACAAGCAGATTTAAAGCAACTAAGGTTAAGAAAGGCAAAGATAGACACTTTATACTGGTGAATGGAATAATACAACATGAAGACATTTCAATTTTAAATATTTGTGTACCCAACTTAAATGCTCCCAAATTTATGAAACAGACCTTAATGGGCCTGAACAATATAATATCCCATACCTCATAATAGCTGGGAACTTTAACACCCCTCTGAAAGATGTGGACTGATCCTCTAAACAGAAACTAAGCAAAGATACAAAGGACTTAAATGTGATCCTAGAACAAATGGGATGATTAGACATATATGGAAACACACCATCTCAAAGCTAAGGAACATACATTTTTCTCCTCAGCCCATGGTATATAGTCCAAAATCAACCACATCCTAGTATACAAATAAAACCTTAGCAAAATTAAAAGAATAGAAATTATACATTGCATCCTCACAGACCACAAGTCAATAAAGGTGGAACTCAACTACAACAAAAATATTTACCCCACACAAAGACTTGGAAATTAAACAATGTTGAATGATAGTTGGGTTGAGAAAGAGATAAAAGAGGAAATCATTAAATTCCTCAAACATAACAACAATGAAGACACAAGTTACCAAAACCTGTGGGATATAGCAAAAGCAGTCTTAAGAGGGAAATTTATTGCTTTACATGACTACATTCAAAAAAATAAAAAAAAACTGATGAACCATCTTATGGAATTGGAAAAAGAAGGACAATCTAATCCCAAACCCAGCAGAAGAAAAGAAATAACCAAAATTAAATCAGAGATTAAATGAATTTGAAAACAAAAGAATCATTCATAAAATTAATGAAACAAAAAGTTGTTTTTTTGAAAAAATAAGTAAAATGGATAAACCTTTGGCGAGATTAACTAGAAAAAGAAAAGCAAAAATCTCAATAACCTCAATCAAAAATGATGAAAAGGAAGTAATAACAGATGCCACAGAGATACAAGAGATCACCTCTGAGTACTACAAGAAACTCTATGCCCAGATATTTGACAATGTGGAGGAAATAGATAAATATCTGGAATCATACCCTCTCCCTAGACTTAACCAAGAAGAAATATGTCCATTGAACTGACTGATTTCAAGAACTGAGATTGAAGAAACAATAAAAAATCTCCCAGCAAAAAAAGTGCCCTGGTCCAAATGGATTCACATTATACTTCTATCAAATCTTTGAAGAAGAGCTTATTTTCATACTACAGAAATTATTCCAAAAAATTGAGAAGGAAGAAATCTTTCCCAATATGTTCTATGAAGCAAATATTAGATTGATACCATAACCAGGAAAAGACTCAACTAAAAAGGAGAACTTCGGGCAAATTTCACTTATGAATATAATTTCAAAAATTCTCAATAAAATCCTAGCCAATAGATTACAGCTTATCCTCATAAAATTA
>CAUYRH010178459.1:0-34159 GCA_963574655.1 Perodicticus potto
CGCCTGTAGTCCCAGCTACTTGGGAGGCAGAGGCAGGAGACTCTCTTGAGCCCAAGAATTGGAGGTTGCTGTGAGCTGTGATGCCACAGCACTCTCTCCAGGGTGACAGCTTGAGGCTCTGTCTCAAAAAAAAAAAAAAAATAGATCAATCCTATGGAATGGCCTAATTTCTCAATTTGTTGATTGCTTCCACAGGGTATCATTTAGTTTGTTTCTCTTTCTCTTGTAATTTCCATAAAATTAAAGTTATGTTGTGGCAAATTAAGGCCCAATTAGACTCAAATTAAACATCTTTGGCAAGATTATTACAACTCAGTGGTATTGTGTATTTCATATCATGACACATTTGAAGACTATTTGAGCATTGGATAAGGTGATGACAGCCTGACTCCACTACTGCAGAGCTACTTTTTCTCTTTATATAAAAAAAGTAATGTGTGTTGAGGTTTTTTTGTTTGTTTGTATTTGACACCTTATGAATGTCCCTTTCTCATTAGCCATTCACTTAATAGTTTTAACATCCATTGATAATCCTGGTGTGAATTAATAATTTCATTGAGAAACCTACGCTTTTTAACTGCATTTTAGAACCTCCCTCATCTTAAATAAAGACTGGATTTACTTTCCTGATTCTAGCTAGATGGAATTAAAAGCATGATAGCTGGAGCTTGAGCAACTATTTTGGACCATGAGGTAGAAGACTTACGCTGAATTTGGTGGAATAGCTAGACAGAAAGAGCCTAGGTCTCTCATGACCATGAATCTACCATACTAATCTTAATATACTTATCTGTAAAATTAGTTTATATGAGAGAAAAATGAACTATCTTTTTCAGCTATTGTATTTTGTGATTTTTGGCAGTTGAACCAATGCCTAACTAACATATTGAAGAAGATGATAAACAGATTACAAAAATATAAAATTATAATTTTTGGTAAGTTCTATTTAAAAAAAATAAAATACAGAGATGGAAGAGTGTGGGCTTCTTAGCTCAGGTGGTAAGGGAAAGCCTGCAGGGAGGTTACATTTAAGGTGAGAGTAGAATGCTAAGATGGAGTAAACCTTGTGAGGTGGTACAGAGTTTCCTAAGGAGAGGAAACTGAAGGTAGAAAGTGATGAGATAGGAAAGGGCCCTCTCGGCATGGTCTAGGACTTAAAAAGAGGTTGTGTCACTAGGACTTTATGACACCAGACGGGGTGGGAGAGGCTAGCAGAGGCCGAGGTAGTGAGTTAGTTGATTTTCCCCCCAAGTATAATGGTAAAAGTTATAAACAGAAGAAAAATGCACAGTTGTTTATACCTTTAAAAATTATTCTGACTGCTGTGTAGTAAGTAGACAGGGGCATCAGAAGTGAAAGCACCGTCACTAGACAGGAGGCTACTGTGGGGTCTGGACAAGAGAAGATGTCTCACTGGGGATGGGGAGGAGAGAACAAAGGAGACGTGGCTTTGAGAGAGAAATGGCAGAGCTTCTGATGGATGGGAGATAGGAAGGAAAAGGTGAGATGGAGCTTAAGATTCTGGCTCAAGGAGCTGCGGAAGCGGGTGTGCCTTCTACTGAAGTGAGGAATACTGGGAGAGGGACGGATGGGGGTGGGGGCGGAGAGTGGTGCAGAGAAGGGTGGGTGGACAGGGTTCCAGTTTAGACACATTTGGTTCAAGATGTTGAAACGGATGTATTAAGTAGTTTGATATATAAATGTCTGGAGCTTGTAAGGACAATGCACAGTTTCTAGTGGGAATTTGTTTCGTTTTGTTTTGTTTTGTTTTGTTTTGTTTTTGAGACCGTCTTCCTCTGTCACCTGTGTTAGAGTGCCATGGCATCATCATAGTTCACTGCAACCTCAAACTCCTGTTCATCATAATTGATTGCAACCTCAATCCCTCTGCCTCAGTGACTCAGCTGGAACTACAGGCATGTACCACCTAGCTAATTTTTCTGTTTTTTGTAGAGACAGGGTCTTGCTCTTGCTTAGGGGATCTTAAACTCTTGGCCTCAAGCAATCCTCCCACCTCCCAAAGTACTAGGATTACAGGCAGGAGCCCCCACACTCAGCCAGTTTCTAATGTTTTCACACATTCCCCATCCATAAATCATCATAGTTGATACTTTTATTTTTAAAATATACTTTGGCCACTAGTATTTAATCAAGATAAAGAAACCATAGCAGGCTGGGTGCTGTGGCTCACACCTGTAATCCTAGTACTCTGGGAGGCCGAGGCCAGTGGATTGCCTAAACTCACAGGTTCGAGACCAGTCTGAGCCAGAGTAAGACTTCATCTCTAAAAATAGCCAGGCATTGTGGCAGTCACCTGTAGTCCCAGCTACTCAGGAGACTGAGGCAAGAGAATAACTTGAGCACAAGAGTTTGAAGTTACTGTGTGCTATGATGCTATGGCACTCTACCAAGGGCGACAAGGTGAGACTCTGTCTCAAAAAAATAAAAGAAACCACAGTAATAACCCTATTTCCAATAACATTAAGTGTACTAACAATAATGATTTTAAGCAATGAATAAAAAGAACCACATTTATGTTCAGAAATAAGTGGTAATTATCAAAAGTTTCTAAATGTTCAGATTATACTGTAGATGTTTAAAAACTAAACCAAAAGTACTAAAATTAGATCTACCGTTTGATCCAGCAGTACCACTACTGGAGATCTACCCAAAGAAAAAGAAGTCATTTTATAAAAAAGACACACCTGCACTGGTGTGTTTGTTGCAGCACACGTCACAATTGCTGAGACCTGGAACCAAAGTGCCCACCAAGGGATGAGCAGCTAATGAAATGTGGTGTCCGTATACACACACAAACACACCATGGAATACTACCCAGTCGTTAAAAAAATGAAATAATGTCTTTTGCAGCATCTTGGATAGAACCTGAGACTATCTTTGCAGCTATCCGAGTGGATAAAACCTGAGGCTATCACTAAGTGAAGAAACCCAGGAACAAAAAACAAACGCAGTGTGTGCTCGCTTATAAGCAATGGGTACGCATGGTGGTACAGAGTGACATAATGGATGTTGCAGCCTCAGAGAGGAGAGAGTAGAATGAGGGTGCTGAAGGAAGAATCATCTATAGGTATAAAGTTCACTATTCAGGTAATGGGTATATTAAAAGTCTGGACTTCTCCATTATGTTACTCATTCAGGTAACAAAAAACCCCTTGTGCCCCCTAAATCTACTTAAATAAAAAATGGGGGGTGGAGTAATTGCCAAAAAAACCTCTTGATAATAATTACCACTGCATGTCATTTTGGAAAAAAGAAGTATATAGTATTTTTAAATTTCATTGGTTTTACATATGACATGTTACATAAAATATTAAATAATACTTGATGTTAAAGATCTGTATTAAGGCTCAGCGCCTGTGGCTCAATGGGCTGAGGCGCCAGCCACGTACACCTGAGCTGGCAGGTTCGAATCCAGCCCGGGCCGCCAAACAACAATGACAGCTGCAACCAAAAAATGGCCGGGCGTTGTGGCGGATGCCTGTAGTCCCAGCTACTTGGGAGGCAGAGGCAGGAGACTCGCTTGAGCCCAGGAATTGGAGGTTGCTGTGAGCTGTGATGCCACAGCACTCTATCCAGGGTGACAGCTTGAGGCTCTGTCTCAAAAAAAAAAAAAAATCTGTATTAAGTAAAAGATAAACCATTAACTATACCTTTTAGTATTCTAAAGTTAGAAGGAAGTTGGAAATGATAAGAAAAGGTATGATAGCAGAAACTTATGTTCAAAAGAGACTTTTAGAATCATCCCAGATTTAGACCATCTAAAGCACTTTTGCAACAGTTATTAATATTTATGATAACCAAAGAAACTAAGACTGTGAAAGTCAATAGTTTACTTTAAATTGTGCATCGCTGAAATATTGGCTCCATGATCATAAGAGGCATAGGTTCCCTGTCCCACCAAATCCAGCGTATGGCTTCCACTTCACAGTCCAAAATGGTTACTCAGGCTCCAGCCATCATGCTTTTATTTTATCCGGGTAAAATCAGGAAGGTAAATGCAGTCTTTATTCAAGGTAAGGAAGGTTACATACAGAGTTAAAAATGTAGATTCCTTAGTGAAATTATTACTCAAAATAAGCCAATAAGCGTATGAAATCACAGAGATAAATTCGGTATGTTAATGACTGATATTTTTAGCCTGAAGGAATCACCCCAGTTCTACTCTTTTAGAATGCTTTCTTTATTCTGCATTCTATAGGAGGAGTTTAATCCACCACCACCCTAACCTCCAGATCATATAAACAACATTGTGCTACAACATTTGGTTTTATTTAAACCATAATTTCTTTACATTCCTATAACTAAAACCTTTTCTTAAATCTCATTCCTGATTTCTGTATTTATCCTGTATGCCTTCTACAACTATTTGCCAGTGTGATGGGTGTGTTATACTTCCTCCTTAAAGGGCTGCCTATTTAGGCATATTCACATATTTAAATCAAAATGATATCAAATCAGAATATACCAAAGAAAATTAATGAATGTGTCCGCCAAAAGACAGGTAAAGGTGTACATGGCACCTATCCTCATAATATCTCAAACTTAAAAAATAGAAAATCACATGTCCATCAATAGTAGAAGAGATAAATTCATGTAAGGGAATATTATGTAGCAATAAAAAAGAAACCATTACACGTGATGATATTGTTCAATCCCAAAGGACTGATTTTTTTTTTTTTTAATCTATGGATTTTATTTTATTTTATTTTTTCAGTTTGGCCGGGGCTGGGTTTGAACCCGCCACCCTCGGCATATGGGGCTGGCGCCCTACTCACTGAGCCACAGGCGCCACCCCACAAAGGACTGATTTTTAACAAAAGAAACCAAGTGTGCACACACACACACACACAAACATGCAGTATGATTCCATTCGTACGAAGTTTAAGAACACACAAAACAAATCAATGGTGATAAACATCAAAACATTGGTTACTGGGTTAGGGAGGTGTTATTGACTGGGAAGAGACTCAGTAGTCCCTTCTGGAATGCTGGAAAATATTTTGTACCTTGATCTGGATGGTGGTTAAACAGCTGGAAAATAATTTTTATTTTTGTTTTTTTTTATTTTTTGAGACAGAGCCTCAAGCTGTCTCCCTGGATAGAGTGCTGTGGCATCACAGCTCACAGCAACCTCCAATTCCTGGGCTCAAGCAAGTCTCCTGCCTCCGCCTCCCAAGTAACTGGGACTACAGGTGCCCGCCACAACGTCTGGCCATTTTTTGGTTGCAGCCGTCATTGTTGATTGACGGGCCCGGGCTGGATTTGAACCCGCCAGCTCAGGTGTATGTGGCTGGCACCTTAGCCTGTTGAGCCACAGGCACCAAACCAGCTGGAAAATATTTCGTGCCTTGATCTGGATGGTGGTGAAGCATTCCACCTGTGTATATGCATGTGGAACCCTTTTAGATTAGTGAATTTTACTACACGGATGTCATACTTCAATAATTTCTCTAATTCAGTAGTAAATCATGGTACATCCTCCAATAAACTAATAGAGTTGAAAAAAGAAATAGAACCATATGGACTGAATAGAATGATATACAAACATATTAAGGGAGAAAGCAATTAGATTCACTTGTTTAGTATGAGCCCATTTGTGTGTATTTTAATAGACGCGTCTGATGGCATATGCACGGACAGTTTGGAAGGATATACAGGAAATTGTAGATAGCAGTTATCTCAGACTATTAGGTTCTAGGATAAGGGTTGGAGTTTGTACATGAACTCTTATTTTTCAGTTTATAATTTTTATATAATTTTAACATAAAATTAAAACCTTAAAAGCCTTTACTAACCTTTTCTGTGTTTTTATGTTGAACCATATATAATCGTCATTTTTGTAAGTCAAAAATTAGCGAATGCCGCCAGTTTTGTAGAGCTCAATCTGATACAATGAACAGACATAGAGGTTTTATAAAAGCATTCACTTAGACATTACTAATCGAGAATTTGAAATGATTTTCATGCACAATGTAAACAGCACAACTCAATATATGACTTAATATATATTTGAGCTTAATATTTGTTCCCCTGAAGTACAGTAATTTGATAAAACCTTTAAAACTTATTTCTAATTTACACTGTTCACATACTAATTAATCTCTAGTCATTTCTCAACCTACAAAGAAGTATTACAGGCCGGGCGCAGTGGCTCACACCTATAATCCTTGCACTCCGGGAAGCCGAGGCAGGCAGATGGCTTGAGCTCAGGAGTTCCAAGACCAGCCTGAGCAAGAGTGAGACTCCCATCTCTATTAAAAATAGAAAAACTAAAGCAAGAGGATCTCTTGAGTCCAAGGGTTTGAGGTCACTATGAGCTATGATGCCATGGTACTTTACCCAGGGCAACAGAGGAAGATATTGTCTCGAAATAAAAATAAAAAAGAAGTATTACAAAAATATGATGGAATCAGAAATTGAAAAATCTGAGGTTAGGTTCCTATTCCATCACTGGCTTTCTGATGTAAGCTACTTGATGTTTGCTCTAAACCTCAGTTTTCTTTAGTGTAATACCTGACCTGTAGGATTGCTCAAAAGGATGAACTTGTTGGTGCATGTAAAAACACTTTGGAAAGTACAAAGCACCATCCAAATGTAGGCATCACTGTTCTTAAATGAGCAAAGGGAATAATAACACTTGCTTTAACAGAATCGACTTTGCAAACTATATTGACATTATTTATTTTAAAATACCATAATAAACCCATTACATGTTAACATAAGTAACATTTTTATTTATTTAAGAGAAATAGCTCTTTTTATCCAAAACAAAAAAATAACTGGTAAGAAGAAAGGCATTGGAAATTTCTTTAGATTCTAGCTTAACGCAAGACAGTTGGATTCTCATATCTACTTCTGCATTCAATCTGTTGCAATATGTTGTTTTGGCTGAATTATATGAAGAAATTTTGGCCTTAAACACATATTTTGTTGGAAAGGGGAAGCCTTTTTTAATAAGTTTTTTTTTTTTTAGAAAATTGTTGATACTACTGTTTGATACCACCTCAAAACTCAGTAAGTGGTAGTTTCTTAAAGATTATTTACAGTGCGAAATCTGAAACTATGTCAGTGAACGTCTCTTACCCTGCTACATTAAAATCCATTGGTTTGTCTTGCAATTTGAATGGACCTTTCCACTCACGCATCATTTGGTAACATCATTCATGGGCCATATTGAAAATATTTGTGCATAGGCTTATTCAGATCTTCCCACCATTGAGACACATCTCCGTATACAATATGCAAAAGCCACATTCTGGGGTGGTGCCTGTGGCTCAAAGGAGTAGGGCGCCGGTCCCATATACTGGAGGTGGTGAGTTCAAACCCAACCCTGGCCAAAAACAGCAAAAAAAAAAAAAAGCCACATTCATATTGCATCTCATCAGAAAAGTTTTCAGTACTAGGAAATAGTCAAACTCACAGTGGTGAATGCAAGTTTTCCAAAATTCTAATTTTTACTTAAAAACTCAAATTTCATCTTTAACAAAATACCATTGGTTCTTTTGCTTGAAATAACAAGTTCGTTTCATTTATTTTTGATCAAACTTCTGCCGAATACCCAAGTTTGAATAGTTTATATGTCAGTTCTTTCAAGTCAAAATGGTCCTCCATGAAAAAAAGGAGCTAGTTTGGCTTGGCAGTTCAACCAGTTGCATAAGACAACCATTGCACTTTGGTATTTCAGTAGGCAGCAACAGTGGTCTCTGTATGCTTCCCATTTTGTCACAGAATGTTAAAAATGGATACTCAAGGGTCAAGATTTAATAAAATTAATCGTTTTTACTACTTCAACAAGGGCCTTCTTAAGTGAAACTGGCTTTTCTTTTCCCGAGAGTACATGGAGGTGAACTCTATGGCTGCCGGTACACTGTAGGGCCATCACCTTGATTTGTGCCAATGTACCCACGGTTCTCACTACCATTGCCTTTGCTTTTGCTACTGCAGAATTAATGTGGGGGGAGAAGGCAAATAACATCTTAATATTATAAAAAGTTTGGGCCTCAACGCCTATAGCTCAGTGGCTAGGGTACCAGCCACGTACACTGGAGCTGGCGGGTTCAAACCCAGCCCAGGCCTGCCAGACAATGACAACTACAACCAAAAAATAGCCAGGCATTGCGGCAGCCACCTACATAGTCCCAGCTACTTGGGAGGCTGAGGCAAGTGAATCACTTAAGCCCAAGAGTTTGAGGTTGCTGTGAGCTGTGACGCCACAGCTCTCTACTGAGGGCAACATAGTGAGACTCTGTCTCAAAAATAAAGAAAGGTTTGGACCTTGCAAACTAAACTCTCCCATGGAGTCAAGGGAGGGGTCTGTGAACCACACCTTGAGAACAGCTGACCTTCAGTCAGCTGAAGATGACTGACACTCTGTATACCTAGCTTGAAACAAACTCCAATTAGACTGATTTTAAAAGTCATGGGCAGCTTAATCATGCTCAAAGAATCAATTATTTAGAATATGTAGTTCTAATCTTTATCAATGAGATGCAAATAATGCTTCTCATCTGTGTCAGCATTCTCCTGGGAAATAAAATGCCAAAATTGCTTGGCCCTCTGTCCCCTTCTTCCCCTCCAAGATCAAAAAGTCCCGATAAGTGCTCCTGTTAATTAGTAAATTCTGCCACTGTCTAAAGGCAAACTGCAAATAGCTGTATCCCAGATACTACAGTCCACAGAGTTCATTGCTATTAAACAAATAAGAGTCACAACTTATAAGTGAGTATGGAGAGTAATGGTTTACCCTCTTTCGGGAGTAGGAGTTTACTGCTAGGAAAATGAGCCTGTGAGTTTTCTCGAAGGCACCCAGGACAGGCTTCTGCCTCCTTCATCCACCTATTCTTTCAAAAATAATAGCAGAAGCTCACTCCTAGACAGACTCTCTTGGTGAGCCTGCTGGTGCCCCCAGAGTCTGCAGCCATCAGCCAGTGCCAGCGAGGCTCAGCGTTCTCACTGAGAGCAAGAAAAAGGGAGCAGAGTGGAGCCGAACTGTGTAATGCGGAAGAAGCTGGAGAGAAACGTGGGAATATGAATTCAGCCAAATGCTGGTGGGAGTTGGGGATCATGACAGCTGGGGAGCAAGGACCGAGAAAAGAGATGAAGAATGAAGAGAAAGCACCCAATGTGGGGTAAAGACGGGACCTTTTGTTGGACTGTCTTTTTAAAATTTTTGAACTTATAACATAATGGGTTTAGATTAACATTTAATATATTACTTTCACCATGGGAATGTTACTCAATTAATATAAGATTGTTTTTAACATTAGATCTTTTCTTCCTTTTGATGTTAATATAAAGTTTAAAAAAAAAAACAGTAAATCTTTCTTCCATTTCAGTATTAGAAACACTGAATCCATTTTTATCAATGTTTTTTACCCAGAGATAAAAGTTTCAATTTTTGGCTAACTATATGATATCTAAATACAATATTAACTTGGGAGATAAAGCAAAAATCTAAAAAAAATATGAAGAAAAGGCTCCTCAGCAATTCCGGAGGCAGTGATTACAACTTCACAGTGCAATTTCCTAGGAATCTGGCTAAAATCTCCCTTCTTCCTATTTCACATGCTTTGAAAATTCGAAAACTCTGAAGTATTACTTACATAAATTTAAGCCATCTTACGTCTTTGATCCTCTTTCTTTCTTTTTTTTTGAGACAGAGTCTCATTACGTCACCCTCAATAGAGTGCTGTGGCATCACAGCTCACAGCAACCTCCAACTCTTGGGCTTAAGTGATTCTCTTGCCTCAGCCTCCCAGGTAGCTGGGACTACAGGCACCCGCCACGATGCCTGGCTATTTTTTGGTTGTAGTTGTCATTGTTGTTTGGCAGGCCCGGGCTGGGCTTGAACCCACCAGCTCTGGTCTATGTGGCTGGCGCCCTAGCTGCTGAGCTACAGGCGCAGAGCCTGATCTCCTTTCTAACCAACAAATTATAGGCTGCATTTTTTTTAGTGCGTTACTTGTAAAAAAAAAATGTTCCCACCTATATATCAAGTTGTTCCCACTTTAAGAGAAACAACAAAATATATGAAACTATTCACTGTTTCTTAGAAACTTTCAAACACCAAGGTCAGGCTTAGCCTCAACAGCGCCAAGGTTTTCAGGGCAAGGTCTGATTCAGGAGGTCCTTCCAAGTCACATCTGTCCACTTGTCTTCCAAGCAAGCACGAAAGCCTGTAAAGCCTGAGAACCACACCCACCAGGAGAGAAATGGCATCTACCGCTTCCACTTCAACAATAGGCAGCACCAAAAGCAGTGAAATGAAGACTAGGAGCGATTTTGCTGAAACTGAAGCCCTGAGGGGATCCTGGGGGCTGGAGTTTCCAAAAAAAATGTGTATATCATTCTATCTGAATTGAATTTTGCCCCTTCCTGGAACTCCAGATGGTAAGACTGAGAGGTTCCACAAACACAGTCTTCTAGGAAGTAGCCACTATGGGAATCTCTTTTTAAAGTTTTGCCCATCAGTGGTTTATATAATTCTAACGGCAGAGTCCTTATATGTAACAAATCGAGAACATGCCAACCACCGTTAACCAAGACAGAGCGACAGAGAGTCTGAAGCAGGGTCCCTTGACCTCAGCACTATGAGCGTCTGGATAATTCTTTGTTATGGAGGTTTGTCCTGTGCATATAGGATTTTTCCCAGGATCCCTGGCTGCTGCCCACTAGAGAAACCAGTCATACTCCCATTTGCAACAACCAAAAATGTCTGCGGGCATTGCCAAATGTCCTCAAGGACACGGGTAAGGTCAGGGATGAGTGGCAAAACTGACTCTGGTTAAAAATCACTGGTCTAGATGTGTTACTATCATCTCAGCTTATGAAAAACTCCCCTCATCTCAAGGACAAACAGCTGCTCTAATTTTTTATTTTTAATGGAACTTCAAAACTTTAATCCCAGGTCGAGTTCTGGGGAATGGTTTCAAATTCTGCCTTGCTTCTACAGTAATAGTTTACTAGCTACCAAGGGGATCCTGTCTGTGATCTAGAAGATAAAATGTCTAGCAGAGTCAGTCATCCTGGTTCCTGTTACTACTCTGCAATTAACTCTCATGTCTTCATTTCATTATTTTTCAAATGGGAGCAATAATACCTTGTCTGCCCTCCATAGGATGATTATAAGGATCCAGTGGAAAGGAGATGGAAAAGTGCTTTGAAAAGTTAAGAGAAAATATAACCAGGCATAATTAAGTCATTATAGTCTTTTCAAAAAAACAGGCATGCATTAACAAACAACCTTGTAGTATTTGATGCCCTTTTCTTCTTTTAATTATATTATATGATTTGTCTCACTAGTACAGGAGTGGGGCCATTTGCCCCTGAAAATACCACTCATTTGCTATTGGTAGGGCAGAGAATAAATGTGGTCTGATTCTATGAGAAAATGCTGACTTCAGACTTTCAATGTATTGATCATCTCTTCTTAGCAAACCATAGCCCACACCCTTTACTGCAGTCCCCAGCCCTGCTACAGTGACTGTGATTATCAGAAACCACAAACAACCCCCACCCTGCATCTTCAGAAAGAGTCTCTGTGAATTTATTAGTGAAGGAAGGAATGAAATTGTAAAGATTATAAACAGTTTAGGAGAAATGAGTCCAAATTAAAAAGTAAAAGGTGTTCTAATGATTGAGTTCGTTATAAGATTTTAGGCCCCAAAAGAAAGAGACTCCAAGAGATGAAAGAGAAGAGTAGAAAGGAGAGCTGAGGGATTAGCAAAAATAAACTCCATCTATTTGGAAATTTTCCAGAGTACAAAAAGGCAAAATGTTCACCTTCTTCCTCCTCCTGGTCTCTGCAATAAATAGCTCCCACCACTGTTCTGAATCATCAAAATATTCTGCCATTATATGAGTGTGCTACAACTTACATAAACAATACCTTATTGATGGAACTGTGGCTTGTTTCTAGTTTTTCCTTTTTCTTTTTTTATTAATAAAACCAGAGGCTCGGCACCCATAGCTCAGTGCGTAGGGCACCGACCACAGACACCAGGGCTGCGAGTTCAAACTCAGCCCAGGCCTGCTAAACAACAATGACAACTGCAACAAAAAAATAGCCAGGCATTGTGGTGGGCGCCTATAATCCAGCTACTTGGGAGGCTGAGGCAAGAGAACTGCTTGAGCCCAAGAGTTTGAGGTTGCTGTGAGCTGTGACACCACAGCATACTACCAAGGGCGACATAGTGAGACTGTATCTCAAAAAAAAAAAAAAACAGTAAACATTGTCAAAAACAATCATTTCATAGACACACACACACTTCCTTAGGAGATATTCTTGGTTATGAAGTGTCTGGATCAAAGGTATACACATTTTCAGAGATTTCATTTTGATTATATAAATGTATATACATATATATATTTTTTAAACAGTCTCACTCTGTCACCCTGGATAGAGTGCTATGATGTCATAGCTCACAGCAACCTCAAAGTCCTGGGTTTGAGCGATCCTTTTGCCACAACCTCCAGAGTAGCAGGGAATACAGGTGCCCTCCACAGTACCCAGCTAGGTTTTCTATTTTTTTAGTAGATATGGGGTCTGCCTCTGCCTCGTAGAGTGCTAAGTTTACAGGCGTGAGCTATGGCTCCCGGCCTTTGACAATATATTGTTGAGGAATTTGTTTCTCTTCATGGTGTCCTCTTGTTGTTCTAGATATAACGTACCCCTCAGCACTTGAGCACATGCCTAATGATACTTGATATACATTATAATTTTGAAATTTCCCAAATGAATGTTTACATGATCTGCAAATTTGGAAAATCTCTAAATATAAAAATCACAACTATAATCGTTCCTTTTCCTTTTCAAGATCACCATTTGTGCTTTATACTTCTTTAAATGTGCCAAGCTTGTTTCAAATAATCAGAAAAGAAATTGTTAAAGTGTTTTTTTCTGCAGCTCTACTGCCTGCAGACAAGCTTCTTCAGTTGCTCTGCTTCATTATATTTTCATCTTATTCAATTGCCTCATCTAGTTTCCATCCCCAATATAAAAAAATTTTTTTTTATGCCTGGGCACAGTGGCTCATGCCTGTAATCTTTGCATTCTGGGAGGCCAAGGCAGGTGGATTATCTGAGCTCAGGAGTTTGAGACCAGCCTGAGCAAGAGCAAGACACTGTCTCTACTAAAAATAGAAAAACTAGCAGGGCGTTGTGGCAGGTGCCTATAGTCCCAGCTACTTGGGAGGCTGAGGCAAGAGGGTCACTCAAACCCAAGAGTCTGAGGTTGCTGTGAGCTATGATACCACAGCACTCTACCAAGGAGAACAGAATGAGACTGTCTCAAAAAATATATACATATACATATATTCTGTCTCAAAAATATATTTATAAATATATATATAATGTATTTTTTAAATTTTATCAGGCAATTCTGTTAAAAGACCAGGCAGAGTTGTGTATATTTCAAAATGAAATATAAAGAAAAGTTTTACAAAAAAAGGCAATTCGAGCTAGCCATGTTTCTCACAGAAACCACTTTTAAAAGATTATTGCTATGCATAAACTTCAATAACCCTTCCCTTTCCTGCTAGGGATAACCTTTAGCTCAATCTCATTACTTATTTCTTTCCAAAAATATCAAACAACCAGGAGTATTCATTTCATCATCCAATGTGCATTTCATCGTATTTTACTATTTACAATAGTGTCTACAAATAGCTTTATAGACAACATAAATATGCAACAGCATTCATTTAGTTGTGACTATTAGAAGAAATAGCAGTCGTTCAATTTTATGTGTTATCCTTGGGCTAAGAGTAGAAGGAGAACAGAGAATTTTGTTAGCAGTTGACATAGTTAAGGGACTAGCTAAGGAAGGGCCACCCCCAATATCTTCTGAGAAGAATTCTGGGAATCACAACGGAGTTGCTAATATTGTACAATGCTACATCACAATGTCAATGTGCAAATTCCCAGGAATCCATTAGGTACCACTTTGAAATACAATTTTCAGAATTCCCATTTGTCTTTAGACTGCTCCCATCACTGGCTTTCTGGGGACATTTACTGATTCTATGCACTGAAAATTACCATCTAACAGCTTGTTTCACAGATGTTGCAAATGAAAAAGAACTTTAGAAATCAAGCACAATTTTCTTAACTTAAAGGCGAAGAGACTGATAAACTTGTTCAGAATACTCCCTAGTAAGGGGCATTGCCAGGGCCTGAGCTCAGCCTCTGACATGAGCTTTGATGCACCAGCCACATCACCACTCTCCCTCAGGGCCTCCTGCCCCAGTTGTATCAAAAGGTTACATTCACTGTGAAGTTAAGCCAAAGTCACAGCTTATCTCACAAGCAGCTCACTTGCCCAACCCAATCAGTGAAATCAGGTGGCAACTAAGCAAGCCTAATCCACTATTGGCATAAATTTCAGGTGTTTTCTATCAGACACTCAGCCTCAGTCTTTAGGGAAGCAAACAGCTTCCTATAACCAGTGCTAGTGAAAATTAACCATGCCTGGTGGTTGAGTCATCATGAAGGAACCATGTTATTCCACTTCTTGGGAGGGCAAACAGGGCTTCATTAGGAAAGGAGAGAGAGCTTTGTTGTTTTGGATCTGACCTACTGAGTCTGTCAGGTAGCCTAGAAGAATGAAGGGGCTGAGGATAGAAACAGGGAGGGCCACTGGAGCGCACATGCCAGGGGAGGGCAGAATGTGATGGGCGTTAGCGTCTGCTCCAGCGGGAGCATCGGCACTCCTGCCTGATCTTCTGGTCTGTCAAAAAAACACTGGAAACTTTTGACTTTTGAAAGCTCTGTATTTTATTTTATTTATTTATTATTTATTTTTTTATCTTATTTTTTATTTTTTGAAACAGAGTCTCATTTTGTCACCGTGGGTAGAGTGCCATGGCATCATAGCTCACGAGTAACCTCAAATTCTTCAACTCAAGCAATCCTCTTGCCTCAGCCTCCCAAGTAGCTGGGACTACAGCCACAATGCCCAGCTAAAAATCTCTACATTTTAATGGTGTCAGTTCAGATTGTTGAAAATGCTATATTCATGAAACAAAATGTGGCTGCTG
Organism: Perodicticus potto; assembly: GCA_963574655.1. Classification (NCBI taxonomy): domain Eukaryota; kingdom Metazoa; phylum Chordata; class Mammalia; order Primates; family Lorisidae; genus Perodicticus; species Perodicticus potto. The sequence continues at coordinate 15,057 of CAUYRH010178459.1, forward strand.
TCAGATCTGATGAGAGACTACCAATTTTTTTTTTGAGACAGAGTCTCACTATGTTGCCCTCAGTAGAGTGCTATGGCATCACAGCTCACAGCAACCTCTGATTCTTTTGGGCTTACCCAATTCTCTTGCCTCAGCCTCCTAAGTAGCTGGGACCACAGGTGCCTGTCACAACGCCCGGCTATTTTTTGGTTACAGTTGTACATTGTTTGGAAGGCCCACCAGATCTGGTTTATGTGGCCAGCGACCTAGCTGGTGAGCTACACGTGCCAAGCCTTTTTTTTTTTGAGGCAGAGTCTCACTCAGTCACCCTGGGTAGAATACCATGGCATCATTGTAGTTCACAGCAACTTTAAACTCTTGGCTCAAGAGCTTCACTTGCCTCAACCTCCCGAGTAGTTGGGACTATAGGTGCCTGCCACATTGCCCAGCTAATTTTTCTATATTTAGTAGAGACGGGGTCTCGCTCTTATTCAGGCTGGTCTCGAACTCCCGAGCTCAGGAGATCCACCACCTTGGCCTGCCAGAGTGCTAGGATTATAGATGTGAGCCACTGGTGCCAGACCAGGGACTACCAATTTTTGACTTCAGATATCAGCTTATAGGGCAACACTTCTGGCCTCGCCTACATAGGGTTGGTGTCTAGAATCAAAAGGACCAATAATCCTTTCCCAATGTTTCTGAAATGCATAAACTCTTTTTTATGGCTTAGCATGGTATACTGTAGTTAAGAGCACAGACTCCTGGCTTGGCACCTGTAGTCCCAGCTACTTCGGAGGCTGAGGCTAGAGAATAGTTTAAGCCCAAGAGGTTGAGGTTGCCATGGTACTCTACCCAGGGTGATATAGTGAGACTCTGTCTCAAAAAAAAAAAAAAGGCACAGACTCCTAAACCAGGCTGCCAGAGTCTAAATCCTGGTCCCTTACTAGACAGGCAATTTAGGATAAGCTACTTTCTGTACCATAGTTTCCTCAATTTAAAAACAAGTGTAACAGTTGAATGAATAAAGAGAATCTGGTATGTGTACACAATGACCACTTTAAAAAAAAAAAAGGAATCATGTCTTTTGCAGCAACATGGATGGAACTTAACTGAAACAAGCCAGGTGCAGGGAAACAAATATTGCATGTTCTCATTTGTAAGTGGATGCTAAAAACTGTGTACACATGAACATAGGCAGTGGAATCATAGAAAATGGGGGTCAGAAGGATGAGGGGTTAGAGAGGAGGGTGGATGATGAAAAATTACTTAATGGGTACGATGCACATTGTTCAGGTGATAGATACCCCCAAAGCCCTAACTTGGCCACTACACAATTTATGCATGTAACAAAATAGCACCATACCCCATAAATTTGTACAAATAAAATCGTAACAAATTTTTTAAAAACAAATGTAATAAAAATGAGTATAACAATACCATGGCCTACCTCAGAGAATGTTTACAAGGGTAAGATAAATTTGTATGTTAGAATACTGCCTGAGATAGTAAGTCCTGTAGAAACATTTGCTAGATTTATTTATTTATTTATTTATTCATTTATTTATTTAGCCAGAGTTTCACTTTGTCACCCTTGGTGGGGTGCCATAGTATCATAGCTCACAGCAACTTCAAACTCTTGGGCTCAAGCAATTCTCTTGCCTCGGCCTCCCAAGAAGCTGGGACTTCAGGTGCCTACCACGATGCCTGGCTGTTTTTAGAAATGAGGTCTCGCTCTGGCTCAAACTGGTCTCGAACCTGTGAGCTCAGGCAATACACCTGCCTCCGTCTCCAAGTGCTGGGATTACAGGCATGAGCCACCACGCATGGCTGCTAGCATTATTTTTGATGAATCTTAACGGAAAAATAGAAAAACTGCAAAATTGACAGACACTGAATTTCTAATCATCCTATGGAGGTAGAAATCCTGAGCCAAATTTAATTTGATGTAAAAAAAAGTTAAAGAAATATGACATTCCTTGTATTTAAGTGTCAAAGAGCAAATTCGCACCAGTTATCACAATTCTTTTATCATATTTCATCCCCATCACATATCTCTCTTCGCACCTGTACTCCCAGCTACTCAGGAAGCTGAGGCAAGAGGATCACTCAAGCCCAAGAGTTTGATGTTGCTCTTAGCTCTTAGACCATGGCACTCTATCCAGGGGGACAGAGTGAGACTCTGTCCTCTCCCCCCCAAAAAGAAAAGAAAATTTAGTCTCTACTAAAAATACAAAATTTAGTCTAAAAATAGAAAAATTAGTTACAGATGTTGTGGCAGACATCTGTAGTCCCAGCTACTTGGGAAGCTAAGGCAGGAGAATCACTAGAACCCAGCAGTTTGAGGTTCCTGTGAGTGAGGCTGACACCACCGCATTCCACAGTGTACAACAGAGTAAAATTCTGTCTATCAAAAAACAAAAACAGGCTCGGCGCCTGTGGCTCAACGGTCTAAGGCGCCAGCCACGTATCCCTGAACTAGCGGGTTCGAATCCAGCCCAGGCCCGCCAAACAACAATGACGGCTGCAACCAAAAAATGTCCAGGCGTTGTGGCGGGCGCCTGTGGTCCCAGCTACTTGGGAGGCAGAGGCAGGAGACTCGCTTGAGCTCAGGAATTGGAGGTTGCTGTGAGCTGTGATGCCACAGCACTCTATCCAGGGTGACAGCTTGAGGCTCTGTCTCAAAAAAAATAAATAAATAAAAATAAAAAACTTAAAAAAAAAAAAAACAAAAAAAAAAACCCAAAGCTCTTTTTGATATAGCAACCAAGATGTATTTGCCTCATGCTTTGGTCTCCCTTGGTTTTCCATAAACCAAGTAATTGGTTTGTAATTGTCTGGTACACACGCAGAAATTATCATAATTAAAATGTTATTGTAGATGCATTTATCCTCCATAAATCAGGAACTCAAGAACAGCCACCAAAAACCAAACTACCACACACCAAAATATGCTTTGAACACACACGATCCGTACCAAGCCCCGCCATGGTGACTAGCCCAATTTCACCTACTGTTGGCCAGATACAGACCAATCCTCAACATGTTTCAAAAGCCTTACCTGTCTATACTCTTTGACCTAGTAATTCTAGATTTAAAAATCCTAAATTTCTGCAAACTTCACTAAAGCAAATATTGTGCTGAGTTCTATGCATCATAAACTACATAAGATGTTAGAAATAGCAAAATTATTCGTAGTAAAGCATCACAAGAATGAAGAAGTAAGAATCCAATGTACTCAATTCTAATGTGAAGGCAGTAGATGATCTAATACAGGGTGGAGGGGTGTTAGGGGAAGGAGGGAGTGGGAGAGGGGAGGAAAGGGGAGAGGTCACAGTGTGTGACACACCTCTTAGGGACGGGACACAATTATAAGAGGGACTTTCCCTAAGAAATGCAATCAGTGTAACCTAATTCCTTGTGCCCTCAATGAATCCCAAACAATAACAATTTTTTTTAATTAAAAAAAATAACGAAATTATTCCTTGCTCTTAGAAACTTTAAAGTTGATTGGAAATTTTATACTGATCATTTACTGAATGCCTACTATGTGCCAGGCACTTTACTAGGCATTTTATATGTGTTATCTGATTTAATCATTATAACCTATAAAGTATAAGTAGTATTACCCATATTTTACACTAAAGCAGTTGAGTAATTTGCCCTAAGTCATACAGCTAAGAGTAGCATTTCTGAGATTCAAACCCAGGTCTAACACTCTCCAAATTTTGTGTTTTACCCACTAAAGTACATTATATACTTAAAGCAACAGTAATAAACATCAACAACCATCAAATGGCTTGGCGCCTGTGGCTCAAGCAGCTAAGGCACTCTATCCAGGGTGACTGATTGTGTCTCTGTATCAAAAAAAAAAAAAAAAAAAGAGGAAAACTCGTATTTTCATATATAATGAAACACTAGACCTAAGCCTGTAGAATCACTTATCTGAATGGGCACGATACCCCTTTAGCCATAAAACAAATGAACAAACAAACAAATAAAAAACTTCTTCTTATCCTCATCCTCTTTCCCTGACTGAAAATGTACGTGAAATAATAAGTATATATTTGGTCTCTGACCCTAGTTCCTGCTGCAGAGCTCCTTAAACCCTTGTAATTCATCAGGTGGCTGAACCCACAAAGATGATACATACATGTACAAATAAAGTAATGCAACAACAAAGCAAAAAAAAAACCAAAAACCTTGTAATCTCCTGCGTCAGGTACGTCTTTTGCTCTAATATTTGGTTTTTGACCCTGGTTCTTGACACAGAGCTAATTCCTTACAATTTCCTAGTTGGTTGGAGCACCTTTTCGTGGGTTTTGAGGTGACTTTTGGTGAGTTTCTGGATAGGGGCTGGTCACCAGAAAGACCAAGTCATGGTTAAGGTTGGAACTTCCAACAAAAAAAAAAAAAAAAAAAGGTTGGAACTTCCAGCCCCACCCACTAATGTCCAGGAAGGGAAGAGGGACTGGAGATGGAGTTCATAATCTTCATGTGTACATGAAGCTTCCATAAAATTCCATGGGGTACAGTCAGCTTCTGAGCTGCTGAACTTGTGGAAGGGAGCATGCCCTGAGTGGCCATGGAAGCTCCACATCCCTTTCCCCATACCTTGCCTTATGTAATTTTTCATCTGGCTATTCACAAGTTGCACCCTTTTATAATTAACAGGTAAACAAAAGTAAAGTATTTCCCTGAGTTCTGTGAGCCCTTCTAGCAAATAGAACAAATAATGGAACCCAAGAGGAGCCCTAGGAACCTCTGATTTATAACCAAGTTGGGCAGAGTAGGTAACCTGGGAATCTGCTACTTGCATTTGGCATCTGTTGCACATGTAGTAAGAATAAGATGGAGTCAGTCAGGCCAGGGCTGAGACCACACAGCTGGTCTGGCCAGTTTACGTCCTGTGTGACCTTCACCTCACGTCTTCCATCCTGGTTGTTTTGTAAATTCAGTGTTAACCTAAAAGCGTATATTGTGAGTAGTTTGGGGCAATTGATTTAGATTAACTTTTGAATTGGAATGTTATTATATGGATCGTGGATTATATCATTATTGTTTAGTACAGGTCATGGGTTATAGCAATTACTGTTGTTTAAGGAGAGTATTAATTACTGTTGTTTAAGATGAGGGTTAGTATGGTTCTTGCTTTTAACTTTTATGTATGAAACTGTGATTTTGGAAATGGAAGAACAGAACAGTCTTGGAGAGGCTACTCTCTCTGTTCTCCAGAATTTCTGGCCTTCTGACAGATATGTTTGGTGGACCTATCCCCATCTCTGCATATTGGCTGACAGCGACAGGTGGCCAGATGCTCTTCCTCAGGTAACAGGACTAGCCCTTAACCTGTGGGGTCTGTGCTAACTCCAGTTAGCGTCACAATTGAACTGAGTTGTAGGATACATGGTCAGTGCCTGCCAAGAAAACCCCACACACATTTTGTGAGTATAGAAAGTAGGAGAAAATATTTTGTTTTTTCCTGTTATACACTATCAGTCAGGGTTCTCCAGAGAAACAGAACCAACAGAATGTGGGTCCACACACACACAGGCTGGGATATCTATGTGTGTGTACATACAATAGGACATATACACATCCTGTTGGTTTTATTTCTCTGGAGAAATCTGCCTAATACAGTGTGTAAATAAGTTTGTATGTGGAGAGAGAGAGAGACAGAGAGAAACTGATGGACTGATTTCAAGGAACTGGCTCCCGTAATTGTGGGAGCTAGCAAGCTCAAAATCTGCAGGACCAAATAGCCGGGCATTGTGGCGGGCGCCTGTGGTCCCAGCTACTCAGGAGGCTGAGGCAGGAGAATCGCCTAGGCCCAGGAGTTGGAAGTTGCTGTGAGCTGTGTGATGCCATGGCACTCTACCGAGGGCGATGAAGTGAGACTCTGTCTCTACAAAAAAAAAATCTGCAGGACCAGTCAGCAGCCTGGGGATCCAGGGAAGAGTTGAGGTCACAGTCAAGTCTGAAGGAAGGCTAGAGATAGAATTTCTTCTTCTCAGGCTCTGATGACCTTCAATTGATTGGGTGATGCCCACCTACACAATAAAGGGTGGTTTGCTTTATTCAAAGTCTACTGATTTAAATGTAAATCGCATCTTAAAAGCACCTCACAAAAATATCTAGACACATTTGCTCCAAAACTGGACATCCTAGCTTAAGAAAATGAAACATAAAATTGACCATGACATAATCCTTTCCCACTCTACACAGAAAAAAACAAATTTGTATTTCCCGTTGAGGCTCGTTCCACCCTCTGAGACACATTGTTTGGTATTTTTGTTTGTTTGTTTGTTTTGCAGTTCGGCTGAGGCCGGGTTTGAACCCGCCACCTTCAGTATATGGGGCCAGCGCCCTACTCCCTGAGCCACCTGTGGCTGAGGGAGTAGGGCGCTGGCCCCCTGAGACACACTGTTGAAGGCCTCAGCCCCCTCTAACCTTAGGTGTTGTGAGACGTGAATACCACCGTGTTACATGTTTGTTGGATCATACTAAATCATATTTGTCTCTCCTTAAGGTTTACAAAATGTGTTTATAAATATATTTGAATATAAATATATATTCACATAAATTGTAATTCTCATTTGACCAAAATTAAGGCCAGAGGTGATATTAGGACATTTCTAAGATTGTAGAGTTAATAGGTAATAGAGCCAAGAAGAGCCAGGTCTTCTGACTCTAAGCCTCCTGCTCATCAAAAACATACCATAGGCTCAGCGCCTGTAACTCAGTGAGCAAGGAGCCAGCCACATACACCAAGGCTGGCGGGTTCAAGCCTGGCCCAGGCCCACTAAACAACAACAACTGCAATCAAAAAATAGCCAGGCATTGTGGCAAGTGCCTATAGTCCCACATACTTGGGAGGCTGAGGCAAGTGAATCACTTAAGCCCAAGAGTTTGAGGTTGCTGCGAGCTGTGATGCCACAAAACTCTACCAAAGGTGACATAGTGAGACTCTGTCTCCAAAAAAAAAAAAAAAATACCATAAATGGAAGTAACACAGGTCCTCAAGGGTAAACAGCTATTTTATTATTTCCCCATTGATCTACATAGAAAAGACACAAAAATCAAGGTACCTAGCTTATTCCCCAGTTTGGGAACATGAAGATGTATAACAAGTCCAGCACCTGATCATTGCCCACACACAGTGCTTGTTTTTGTTATTGTTGTTGTTGTTGTTTTAACTTGTATTAAAGTATAGCAAGCTACTCAGATCGTAAGTTTACAACTCACTAAATTTTCACAAAATCCCTATCCTGTGTTAACAGCTTTTGAGATTCAGATATGAACATAACCAGCATTTAAGAAACCCCTTTGGGGCCCCCTCAAAGATTTATGTATGATCATACACGTAGTCCCAGTGTTTTCTCTTTCACTGCTATACGACATTCACCTTTTGAAAATCTGAATCCTGTTGATGGCCATTTAGGCTGTTTCCATTTCTTCATGATTATAAACAACAATGCAAAGACTGTTCTTATTCAGTACCTTTGCACCCATGCGTGAGTATAACTGCCGAGTCACAGCACACGCATAGATTCAGTTATTGCCCAAACTGCTTTCCAAAATGGCTATCCCACTTACGCTGCTACCACCAGCTTTTGAGGGTTTCCATGGCTCCAGATTCTTGCCAATAATTTGCATGGTTAGATTTTTTCTTTTAATGTTTGTTAATTGGATGGGTTATAGTTTTAATAACACTATTAAAAAAGTTTTCCAAATACTTTATAAATATAAATACTTATATTTGCAAAGAAGAAGACGTATTCACCCTCCTTTTCTTTTCTGTTCCCACAGAGCCATGGGTCTGGAGCCTTACTGTTTTTCATCTAAGTAGGCCCAGGCATCTGCCCCACTGAGCATGCACATGTCCGAACACCATGAGGAATGTCGTTTCAGCGCCTTGTAGGTACAGCCAGGCAGTTATCTCAAGTGGACTTCGTAGTTATGTTATCTTCTGCCCAGCCGGGACAGGGGCTGCTGGGCAGCAGAGACACATTCTCTGCACAGTTTTGAAACCCTAAGGCGCACTCCACAGAGGGAACTCGGTGAGTATTCATGGATACAAAGAAGGAAGGCAAAGTGGAAATGACATTTTCTCTAGTCTGAATCAGAGATTTAAGTGAGGACACATAAAGTTTATTTAAAAATGCAAATACCACTTGTATTCTTTTGCATTAACCGTTAACTAATTTGATAACGTGCATGATTCTTTAAAATAAGTAATTTTTGACTTGCACTAACAAATGGTATATCCAAATCTTCCATTTTGTTAGTAGTTCCTCATACTTTCTCTCAGGAGGAATATATATGGATATGTTTAGAGCGGGGTGCTCCCTGGACCTAACAACTAATAGCATATGATAGGAGGCTGGCAGCGAGGGACAAAAAGGGAATCATAGGTAGAAGGTATATTGGAAATCATCGAATCCAAATACCTCATTCTAGAGAGAAGGAAATAGGAAGACTTGCCATGTTTACGGGTGAAGAAGCAGAAAGCAGAGTCATCCAGGGACATGGGGCCATTGCTCTGCCAAAGCAGCAATAGTTCATAGTACAATCTAGAGTTCGTCACTGCCTCCCTGCTCCCTCAGCCGCTGTGCAGGCCCCCAGAGCAGAGTCCTTGACCTGGGGTCCTTGGAGAGATTTCTGCAGTCCTAACAACGGATGTACCTATATCTACATTTTCCTTGAATGAGGGTCCATAGCTTCTCTCTAAAAGGTCTGGGGAATAAAATAGGTTTAAAATGACTACTTGGATTTGGCGGACATACTCTTCTGAAAGCAGTCGAGATGGGTGGAGGCAGAGGGAAGAATATAGAAAAGGAGGGGGCTAAAAGATGGAATTGATACGACATTGGGGCTACACCAGGAATGGATCCTCATTAGGCAACAATTTTTATGGGACAGGGTCTCCCATCCTCTGGCCAGACTGATGGCACAAGCATAACACTATCTTTAGGGTTCTTTTAACTCAGGATATCACAAAACAAAAGGGTTGAGAGCTGAATTCACAGCATGTAATCTGTCATCAACTTAAGCATCAATATGAAAGCTAAAAATCAGTACTAAGTCGCTCCGCTCAGCGGCAAGACAACCACCTCTGGCCTCTGGGGACCGTCCTGGGAAGCCCTTTACTCCATACTAGCACCTCTGCTCTGGCGCTGAGGTCACACCCCTCGATGTGCCTGTCTCCTTCTAATCTCCTTCTGGTCATGTCCCATTTTGGTCAGCCCAGTTACTTTCAGGCATTATTTTCATTAATAGATATATCAATTGTACACAAGTCTGTCTCCTTGTCTGCAAGTGCTTAAAATTCAGTGTTTGAAGAACAGAGACATTCTGCTCGAACTAAGTGAACATCGTTGACTCTGTGTCTGGTGCTTTAGCTATTTCTGTCTCTAGTCGTCAATCCTAAATCTGTGAAAGGCAGAAATGCTTGAACAATCTCTCCTCCCAAGCCTATGCATTCTGCAGATTGCCTTCTGCTGGCCACCACTCTTCAGCAAAGCACTGTAGGCCTGGTGCCCAGAGAGAGAGTTGTATTTCTTTCTTTGCCATCAACCTTCCCAGGTATGTAATAAAAAAAATGCAAGTGGGGAGAGGGGAGGTGGGAAGGGTTGGGATTCACAGTGTATGGCACACTTCTTGGGGGCGGGACATAATTATAAGAGGGACTTTATCTAACAAGTGCAGTCAGTGTAACTTCATTCTTTGTACCCTCAATGAATCCCAAACAATAAAAAAAATTTAAAAAAGATGCCTTCTGGAATCCTTGGGCAGGGAATATCTTTGCTATTACTGAGATCAGTGACTTCAAGAAGCTGCCTCAATGTCAGAATAGGCATGAGGGATTGTTAATGTCGATAAAGGCTTACTTTTTATAAACAGCAAATATTTTCTAAGGAGAGATTTCTTTTTTTTTTTTTTTGAGACAGAGTCTCACTTATTAGCCGTCGGTAGAGTGCCGTGGCATCAAAGCTCACAGCAACCTCCATCTCCTTGGGCTTAGGCGATTCTCTTGCCTCAGCCTCCTGAGTAGCTGGGACTACAGGCGCCTGCCACAATGCCCAGCTATTTTTTTGTTGCAGTTTGGCTGGGGCTGGGTTTGAACCCACCACCCTCGGTATATGGAGCCTTACCCACTGAGCCACAGGCACCACCCAAGGAGAGATTTCTTTAGTGAAAAGTCCTTTTTTTGTCTTCTTGAGTCTTTGGTAGATTTAAATGTGTCAAATAGGTCTGGAGCTATTTTGGAAGGAAGAGTAGGGTAGGTGTGGAGAGAGCTGAATTCCTTTACCTGGAGAAATTCAGTGCATGAAAAAGGACAGTGTTATAAGGCCACAGAGGGAGGGTATTGGGGGGACCTCACCTAATGTGCATGATGCAATGGTACATTTCAAAACTATTAAGAAGTGAGTATAATTGTGACGGATGTGTTACTTAGTTCAATGTAAGCATTTCACATTGTATATTGAAGCAGTACCCTGACCCCCATAAATGCATCAAAGTACAAAGTTATGATTTAATAAAAAAACAATAAAAAAAAGGTCACGGAAATATCCTGAAATATCCCTCAGGTAGAGTAGCCTAAGACATTTAAGACAGAGAGGTCCAATATTCCATTTAATATTGTATTTTATAGTACGACCCACACACTGTCTCCAAACACACACTCGCCTCTGCCTCCAGCACATCTCGAATCCAGTTCTGCACGCAGGGTACCTCAACTGAGTATGGAAAGCAAGGAAGTGGATGAACTCCCTTGCAGAGGGGAGGATGTGGCAGAGGAGGAAGAGATAATCCATAAACCATGCCAATTCAACAGGAACAGAAGCTGGAGCAAGAGGCAGCTATAGGAATGAAGCCACCACCTCCCCTCCGTCCTCCTGGAAATTCCCCCAAATCATCGCGAAGCTTTGGAGTTCCATGAAATGTGGAACGGGGCTTGGGTCCATTCTAGAGGGCAAGGAGACCACAGCTGGTGATTCCCAAAGACCTGTCTCTAGCCCAGACCTAGAATTCAGTTGCCTACTCCCTTTCTCCTCTTCAATGTGTGATAAGTAACTTCAATCTAAAATGGCCAAAATCCAAACTTCACCCTCTACACGTGCTAGCTCCCACCCTGTGGGTCAGCGTGGGTTCCTCTCTGTCTCTCGTCCTCTATATCAAGCCATCAGCAGGCCTTCTCTGTCCCTCCTAGAAAAGACATCCCAAATCAGGACACATCCCCCCCTTTCTGCACACCTCCACTGATCCCACCCAAGAAGTCCCAGCCACTGTTCCTCAACTGAACCAGTGCAAAAGCCTCTCTAGCCACTGCCCCACCTCTGCTGTGGCCTCCAGTGATCTTTATTCATGCTGGTAACAGCCAGAAAGGGGTATGTCTGTGTGTATAAATCAGATCATCTCACTCCACCATTCACAATATCCATGGCTTCCCACTGCGTCCATGCTCCTCTCCATGGCCGGTGGGGCTTGGTGTGTCCCAGGGCCCTCCGTTCCTGGTCATCCACACTGGTGCCTTTCTTCCTACGGACACACGGAGCTGCTTCTTGCCTCAGAGCCTTCAAACTTGCTATTCTTCTGCCTAGAATTCTTTGCCGCCCAATTTTATCAGAGTTGCCCCAATCTCCAAACGTCCAGCCACCTCTCACTCTATCCTTTACCTTGTTTCATTTCCTAGTAAAACTTACCTGTTGTTTGATCACGTAGTTTTCATCTTTTCTCCTCATGAAAGTGTAAGCCCAAGGAAAGGAGAGATTTTTTATTTTTTTATCCTCAGTTTCTAACACAGTACCTGACGCAGAACAGTGCTCAGTAAAAACGTGGGAAATGATTGCCTGTGAGTTTCACTCGTTTCCTGCTTTCCCAGTAGCAAAGGCCACCCCAGACTGTGGTATCTGGTAAAAGCCACACTCATTAGGGTTTTGTCATTTAACCGTCTCCCACAAGTCAGCTAAAACAGACCACATGTACATGTACAGGTACACACCTTTTTGCTATTTCTGTCTGGGGCTTCCCTGTAAAAAGCAAAGGCTTCACATTAGAGCTGCCAGAGGCCTGAGGAAAATTCACTCAAGGGGGGAAGTTTTATTCTCTCAAAGTAGCCAGTTTTGCCCCTTGCCATTGTCTTTTTCCCTCATAGCCATCTTCCCAGAGGGAAATGCTTGACTTTTCATCTCTAACCTAAGCTTTTCATCTCTAACCTTTTCTAATGACCGAAAAGTTCACTTTTTCACTTGTCTAGATGCTGCTGCTTATGGAATTCTAATAACTGACATAAAGAACCATGACGTGTATGTGTGTGTGTGTGTGTGTGTGTGTGTGTGTGTGTGTGTGTAAACAGCAGACAATGAGGGTGTGCCCTTGTTCTAGTTACATGAAAATGCTGTGATAGCCTTTGTTGCCCATTCATGGGCCTGCGAGTTGTAATAAAAGCTCTTGCAGTGAAAGAATGTGTGTTTATTTTTTATGTAATGTAGGATTTGGATTTGCTCTTAATAAACAACTATAAGTGCCTAGTTCAAGAAATTCTGTGGATGAAATGCTAAAAAATATCATTGAAATGTCATTGAACTCTAAGTGGATAAAAGCATAGGTACCTATTTGTTGTTTTATTTACACGCACGCACACACACACACCAACCCATATATCTTGAGTAAATTAAGCAACAATGTCCCCTGGGTCCCAAGAAAATGCTCTTTATTTTCCTGTCACACTGGCAGGTCTTTATTGTGCTGAGAGCCTTGTACCTATAACCCTAAGTGATTTTCCAGCACAGCTTAGGGGTGATGTTTCTCCCACAGCAAGCCCTGAGTCATCGTCTGCATCTCTCCTGGAGGATGCCAAGCACCCACAACTCTCCCCTCACCGGGGAAGGAGAAGTAGGAGAGAGGCAGAGACGAGGAGAAGAGGAGGGAAAGGGAAACGGGTAAGAGGAAAGGCAAATGTGGCCAATCCTTCCATCCCCTGATCACAGCCAGAGGAAGGCTAGTTCAGGGGCCCTTTAGTTTCTCTCTCTTTTAAGGGAGGCAAGGATGAAGTACATTTCATTTAGACATGCTTCTGTTGCTTGAATGGTTTTCTTTATCTAAGGGGAAAAGGATTTGGGGAAGGAAGTATGAAGAAAGAATGTTCTTGCTTTTATTCTTTTTATAAAGGGAGTATGAGAAAGATGTGGAAATACCATTAAAAAATCACGCAATTTCCTTGCAGTCACGAATGTTTTACACTAATGTATTTCGATAGCAGAAGGGATGGAGCCACAGTGATATTTGCTATGGACTGAATATCTCCCAAAATTCATGTCAAAGCTTCACCCCTATGTATGATAGTATTAGGATTGGAGCCATTAGAAAGTAATTAGGTTTAGATGAGGCCATGCGAGTGGAGTCCCCATGAAGAAATTAGTGTCCCACAAGAAAAGACACAGGGGAGAGCTCTCTTTCTCTTTCTCTACTAGCTGTCTGCAAGCCAGGAAGGGAATCCTCATCAGAAATCTTCCAGCATCTTGACCTTGGACTTTTCAGACTCCAGAACTGTGGGAAATACATGTTCGTTGCTGACGTCATCTAATCTATTCTATTATGTTACAGCAACTGATCTGGCCCACAGTGGTTTACATGAATTAATTTGGCAGGTATTTCCCGAGCATCTCTAGCACTTAAGCTTTAAATAGTGGTAAGAGCCATGAACAAAACACGACAGGCAGAGTGACCTAGGAAGGCCCACTTTAAGATCAGGTAGTCAAAGGAGGCTTTCTGGAGAGGGGACATTTGAGTTGAATGACAGGAAGAGTTGAATAGAACAAATTCTAGGGGGAAAAGGTTCCAGGCACTGGGAACCAAGGTGTTGGCATTGTACCAATGTAAGACCTAACACTCACCTCTGAGTTAGGTCAGCCAAAGAATGAAGTAGACTTGAGACAGACTAGAATATTAATATCCAAAAGTGACAGCAAGAGATACACAGTCATAAAATTTGCATAAGAAGATACGTGTTTCGAATACCAATGAAATAACAATGGTTGCAGAATGACCTCCTACTCCACACTTTCTTTCTAAAAGCAAGAACATTCTTTCTTTATACCCTCGTAGTTCCTGCATCATCCACACGACATATACTATCCACATAACATCATGAGGCTAATCACATCATCGTCCACCTCCAAGTAGTTTTTATTAATTTTTAAAATTAGAACCTTACATTACAATGGTACATCTGTCACAACTGATTAACCAATGTTGGTATGTTGTTATTACCCGAAGTCGTTTTTCCTGTGAGGATCCCATGCAGGACACCCCAGTGCATTTAGCTGTGTTTCCTCAGGCTCTTCTTGACTATAACTATTTCTTGGATTGCTCCTGTTTTTGCTGATCTTGACAGTTTTGAGGGATACTGAGCAGGCATTCCATAGAATGTCTTTCAGTTGGGATTTCTCATGATTAGACAGTGGTTATGGGTTATTGAGAGAAGGCTCACAGAGGTGAAGTGTCCTTCTCAGTCCATTCTACGAGCACATGCTGTCAGCATGACTCATCACTGTTGATGTTGACCTTGACTCCTGGCTGAGGCTCCCAGTGACTTTTGATTCATCATTCCCTCTTGTCCCTGGCATCCTGCTAAACATCAGATTTCACTTAATATATCTCTCAAGGGTCTCTCCCAGAACCCACTCCTCATTAGCATCATACCCATTCCCTCAAGTCTAAGCTGCCAGCCCCTTCTCAGCTTTCTCCACCACACTATCAAAGCCCTCTCTATAAAACCAAGTTCTACTTGTAGGCTTTCTCTGGCCAAATAATGTCAGAAAAAGATCCCTTATTTTAGTTAGAAGGTAAGATCCTAGCTTTTTTGCATTGCTTGGAGGCCTTTTTCTCAATCTGAATGCAAACTACTATCCAATTTCATCACCTGCCCTGTGCTCTGGGCACTGTCCTAGCCCTCCTCAATCACATCCTTTATTCATTCCATCACACTGCAGCAGTTACCGCTGATCAGGCTTTATCTGCTCTGTGCTAGTCATCTTTCTGGGCCATGAAATACAAAAACTACTAAGAAAGGGTTCCCTACATTTACTCAAGGAGTGAGCTGCAGTTGGAATGACAAGACTTATAAACAGATAATTATGAGGCTGCAAGGTAGATAAGAGGCAACTCCTTCAGTATGTACAAATTGCAAAGGGAGCATCTAGGCTGAAGCCCCTCACTGTGGCCCCTCTATTTAGGGGATGTCACAAAGGAAGTGACATCTGAGCAAAGACTTGCAGAAAAAAAGCTCACCAAGCAGACAGGCGGCCAGGAGAAGGTCTAGGCAGAGGCCACAGAACACATCGAGTGAGATGTGGCCACTGAACAATCTTAAGTAATTGCAGAAGATGAGTAAAAACTAAATGCGACAAAACAAGCTAAGGAACTTAGATTTTAACCCACAGGACAGTGTTTTCCATCTGTGAGTCTTGAGATCTGTTACTATTTATGATAGTATGATTCTTTTAAAATAAAGAAGAAGAAAATTTGTTTTGTGAAAATTTTGTTTCTTACTGAACACACAAATATATGTCTGAATGTCTTGATTTGCAATGCAAACTATACTTGCTAGAAATCACCTTTTTGTATATTTTTAAAAATATTGTTATATGGAGGGTTTGCAAGGATATGGAGTAGGGATATGTGATACGTTTTCAAATAGTATTTCTCAAACAGATGATGATAATAATCTGATTCCAAAGAATATGATTATTTGGAACCAGCATTTCCAATGGGAAGTCTGTAACCAGCACTTCAGGTATTCTTAGGAGGGAAGCTTGGAACACTGACACTCTGATAGAGTAGGAAATAGATCAGCTGGGCAAGGTGGCTCTTGCCTATAATCCTAGCACTCTGGGAGGCCAAGGTAGGTGGATTACCTGAGCCCAAGAGTTTGAGACCAGCCTGAGCAAGAGCAAGACCCCGTCTCTAGTAATAGTAGAAAAATTTTAAAAAAACAAAACTGGCTGGGTGTTACAGACAGGGCCTGTGGTCCCATCTACACAGGAGGCTGAGGCAAGAGGATGGCTTGAGCCTGGGAGCTTGAGGTTACTATGAGCTGTGACACTATGGTACTCTACCCTCAAAAAAAAAAAAAAAGACTCTGTCCTGAAAATTAAAAAAAAAAAAAAGAAAATAGATTGGAATAAGAAGAAACTGGGGGCGGGAAGGGCAGTTAGAAGACAATTGCTATCGCCTGAGAGAGGCAAGACTTGAACGAAGGCAACAGAACTGGGGAAAGGAGGAGGGGGTGGCTTCGGGGGCCTTGAAGAGCAGACTGTTAGATGAGGCGGTGCAGATGCAAGGGGCACCCAGGCCTCAAAGGCTTGGGTCGGGGATACTTTTGTGGACCCTGGGAATCTGAGAGACAGAGTAGGAGGAAAGGAATGAGCTCAGTTTGGGGACACATCGAATTTGAGGTGAAATCTCCAATGAAGAGTGGGGATTTGGCCTTGCGGTCCTAGAGCTCAGGATAGAGATGGGCTGGAGACAAGGCTTTCCCTGGGAAAGCTGGTGGCACCTGGAGGGCTGAGGACAACACTGTGCGAAGGAGAGCGTACTGCTTGCTCCGTCTCCTTGTCCTCCTACCCTTCAGCCCGTCCCTCTCCTCTGGCTCTTCTAAAAACCTCTTTTTCTGCCTAACACAGTCTTATCAAAGGCCGCCCCACAACTCTCGCTACCCAGACAGACCAACCCTAGGCCTGTGCCGTGGCCTCTTTCTCCCTGCTCTGCCACACTTCCAGTCACTCTGGCTCAGAGCTAGTGTTGTCTATGTTTCCTTTTTTGCCTGTTAGAGGCTGAAATGTGTCTGGGTTCCTAGAGACCGGCACAGAATAGGTGCTCAATATATGCCTGTGATATTGGTGAAGACTTAAGGATAATTCATTAATTTGGATTTATAATTCTAATGTTTAAAGTGTAAGTGAAATCTACTCAAAGAATAGCTCCCAAGCTGTTGTATATTAATGTTGACGATATTTTTTGACACAGTACCATCTGGTCTTTGTCTTCCTAGTTCTAGCCCAAGGTTCTTACTTTTTTTTTTTTTTTGGTGACAGAGTCTCAAGCTGTCACCCTGGGTAGAGTGCCATGGCATCTCAGCTCACAGCAACCTCCAACTCTTGGGCTTAGGCGATTCTCTTGCCTTAGCCTCCCAAATAGCTAGGACTACAGGTGCCCTTCACAACACCCAGCTATTTTTTTGTTGCAGTTATTTAGCTGGCCTGAGGCCAGGTTTGAACCTGCCACCTTTGGTGTTTGTGGCTGGCGCCATAACCACTGTGCTATGGGCGCCGAGCCAAGGTTCTTAAAATTTTATTTTAATTTATATTTATATTTTAAATATAATATCAATTTATACTTTTTTCTATCAGCACATAGCACAGAAAGGTTATACATTAAAAGCATGGTAGCTGGCTCAGCGCCTGTGGCTCAATGGGCTAAGGCACCAGCCACGTACACCTGAGCTTGTGGGTTCGAATCCAGCCCGGGCCTGCCAAACAGCAATGACGGCTGTAAACAAAAAATAGCCAGGCGTTGTGGTGGGCGCCTGTAGTCCCAGCTACTTGGGAGGCAGAGGCAGGAGACTCACTTGAGCCCAGGAATTGGAGGTGGCTGTGAGCTGTGATGCCACGGCAGTCTGCCCAGGGTGACAGCTTGAGGCTCTGTCTCAAAAAAAAAAAAAGCATGGTAGCAGAATAAAGTTCATTATATCTTAATATGGAAAGTATTTTTGGACTAAATTACTTATATTTCTTTGATAAGAAACAAAGATTTTGTGCAATCCTAAATTAGGCATTTAATTTTTTAAAATATTTCACTATGGTAATTTTAAACCATATACAATAATAGAAAGAATAGTAATCAATTTCCATATACTCCTCAACTAACTTCAATAATCATCAACTCAGGGCCAATTCTGTTTTATCTTTATTCCACATTCCATTACATATTATTCTGAAACAAATCCCAATACATGTCATTTCATCAGTAAAGGAGATTATTTTAATAAAACCCATAATATTATTAACACTTAAAAAAATTAATAATTCCTTAACATCATCAAATCTCAAGTCTTATTCAAATGATCAGTTTTCTCATAAATGTGATTTCTTTTTTTTTTTTTTTTCCGAGACAGAATCTCAAGCTATCAATCACCCTGGATAGAGTGCTGTGATGCCTCACAGCAACCTCCAATTCCTGGGCTAAAGCGAGTCTCTTGCCTCCGCCTCCCAAGTAGCTGGGACTACAGACGCCCGCCACAACGCCCGGCCACTTTTTGGTTGCAGCCCTCATTGTTGTTTGGCAGGCCCAGGTTGGATTCGAACCCACCAGCTCAGGTGTACGTGGCTAGTGCCTTAGCCCGTTGAGCCACAGGGGCCGAGCCATAAATGTGATTTCTTTTATAGCTTTAAAAAAATAAGATCCAGGGGCAGCGCCTGTGGCTCATTGAGTAGGGTGCTGGACCCATATACCGAAGGTGGCGGGTTCAAACCCGGCCTCGGCAGAACTGTAAAAACAGAAAAATAGCCAGGCATTGTGGCAGGCACCTGTAGTCCCAGCTACTCAGGAGGCTGAGGGAAGAGAATCAGCTAAGCCCAGGAGTTGGAGGTTGCTGTGAGCTGTGATGCCATGGCACTCTACCGAGGGTGATAAAGTAAGACTCTGTCTCTACAAAAAAATGAAAATAAAAAAAAATAAGATCCAGCCTCACTGCCCATAGCACAGTGGTTATTGCACCAGCCACATATACCAAGGGTCCGGGTTCAAACCCAGCCCAGGCCAACTAAACGACTGCAACAAAAAAATAGCTGTTTATTGTGGCAGGCGCCTGTAGCCCCAGCTACTTGGGAGGCTGAGGCAAGAGAATCACTTAAGCCCAAGAGTTGGAGGTTGCTGTGAGCTGTGACACCATGGCACTCTACCAAGGGTGACATAGTAAGACTCCATCTTTTTTTGTGAGACAGAGCCTCAAGCTGTCACCTTGGATAGAGTGCTGTGGCATCACAGCTCACAGCAACCTCCAATTCCTGGGCTCAAGCGAGTCTCCTGCCTCCACCTCCCAAGTAGCTGGGACTACAGGC
>CAUYRH010178461.1:0-39679 GCA_963574655.1 Perodicticus potto
CCAAAAAGTGGCCGGGCGTTGTGGCGGGCGTCTGTAGTCCCAGCTACTTGGGAGGCAGAGGCAAGAGACTCGCTTGAGCCCAGGAATTGGAGATTGCTGTGAGCCGTGATGCCACAGTACTCCATCCAGGGTGACAGCTTGAGGCTCTGTCTCAAAAAAAAAAAAAAGAAAGCAAATTGCAGTCATTAGTCTTAAATACTTCAGTATGCAATTTCAAAGAATTAGGACATTCTTCTGTAAACAAGAACACCATTATCATACTTTGTATCATATTAATAGTAATTCTGTAGGGGCATCTACTAGTTCATACTGAAATTTCCTTAATTGTTTCTGTCAGTAGACTTTAAAGTGGGATGAACAAAACTGAGAGTGCAGTTCGATTTGGGAGAAAGACTTGAGGATAATAAATATTTTGTATTTAGGAATAAAGAAGGATGATGTACTCTGGGATGAGTAAGGTAGGGAAATTTGTTCTGTTTTAAGTGGGAGTCTATGGGATATTCATATGGTCACGAGTAATAGACAATTGAGAGTTCAGATCTAGGGCTTCAGAAAGAGGCCAGGACTAGACATAGAAGCATGGAAGCCGTCACA
This sequence comes from Perodicticus potto, assembly GCA_963574655.1. NCBI lineage: Eukaryota > Metazoa > Chordata > Mammalia > Primates > Lorisidae > Perodicticus > Perodicticus potto. Next base: position 595 of record CAUYRH010178461.1, read on the forward strand.
CAGATGATAGGTGAAAGATGGGAGTGGGTGAACTTACCTAGAAAAGGGGCATGGAACAGGAAGAGATGAGGAAATAATGAATATTTGCTTTTGTAGACTTCTAGAAAATGCCAGAAGGCTATTGGTTATTTTTATAAGGGAATTTTAATGCTGTATGCACATTTCAGATAAATTTTCAATGGGATTGTTTTAGATGTTGCTCATTCCTATATATTTTTGCTCCTAAATAGGATTCCTTTCCTATGATGTCAATCAAACATGCAATCCAGTGGCTTTATCCATATACTATTTTACTAGGGCATGAAGGGAAGATGGCTGTGGAAGGTGTTTTAAAAGTAAGTATCTGTTTCCTTTCCTTTCTTTTCCCGTTTCCCTAGCCTTTGCCTTCTCTTCCCTTCTTTTCTAGGAGTGGAGAGATTGGCGAGCCCGTAATGAGAAAATACTGATGGGAAGCAAGCTTGGAGGGTCTGGTGTGGTTGGGAGATTGGCTATATAGAGCAAAGAAGTTATTGAGGATAATAAGACCTATGTTTCTCACTGTTGGAGAAAGGATTTATAAACAAACCTGGAAAGGGGGAAGGTAGGAAAGAACCCTTGGTGTTATATTGGAATTGGAGATATCATTATAAATGATGTTTTCTTTTTCAATATATAGGAACAGGCAGATATAGTGCTAGCTATAGATAGTATACACACACATATTTTCTAGGTGTCCCCTGAGAAAGCCTGAAAGCTATGGTACCCCAGTAATAATTATCACACCAAGTTCCTGGACATTGATTTCTAAATACCATGCTCTCCTAAAAAGAATGAGGATTCTTCAGAAGTAAGGCTAACTCAAGGATCAGGCCAGAGAACTCACAAGATGAGTCTGGACCATCTTATTGTGCCATAAAGTAAGGAAATGTTTGACAAATGATGTTATCATAGCTAAAGGACAGAGAAACCAGGTCAAAGTTGCTGAAACCTGGGACAACTTGAACATAAAAATAAATAATGATTGTTATTGAATATAACTCTTTGCATAAACTAGGAATCCATAAGTTTATACTGATATAAATGTATTTTTAAAAAGGGGGAGAGAATGAAAATCTCTTACTTAGTGTAAAATGCTTACTAATAATGTAGAAGGAATTATATAGAAAGAAAAATTGCCAGTTGGTAACCATAAGTGGTGGTGATTTAGGCAGATGTCATCAAAGATTGTTAAAGCTGGTGGATATAGCTTCTATGATGAATGGAATATTAGCATAATCTCTGAATATTTTCTCTCCAAATACTCAGTTGACCACAAAGCAAGAAAGTGATATTTTTACAATAAACACCAGCTTGACCAGGTGGGACAAATCAGCATGGTATGCCTTCTGAGTCTTGTGCAGAGAAGAGTGTCATTTCTGGGGAATTCATGCCACGAATTTGGTTGAGGAATTATTGAAGACCACATAGAAGAGACAGCAGAGAATAGAAGCAGGAAGTGGCAGCCACTGAAAGAAAGAAAGATAGTTTTCTCTGTGTATGGGGGTTAGACAGGGAGAGAGGAGGAGGAGGAGAATCCAGCCCGGGCCTGCCAAACAACATTGATGGCTGCAACCAAAAAATGGCTGGGCATTGTGGTGGGCACCTGTAGTCCCAGCTACTTGGGAGGCAGAGGCAGGAAACTCGCTTGAGCCTAGTAATTGGAGGTTGCTGTGAGCTGTAATGCCATAGCACTCTATCCAGGGTGTCAGCTGGAGGCTCTGCCTCAAAAAAACAAAAAAAACAAAAAAACCCAAAACTGTTTTGTCAGTGAAAGGGAAAAACTGAAGAAATGTTTCAGGTTGCAGGAGACTGAAAAGATGAACTGGCTAAATGGATCATATGTTTCTGCATTGGATCTTGGACCAGATGGGAACAAGTGACCAAGTGACATTGGCACAGATGGTAAAACTTGAATAGACTCTGTAGATTGGATAGTAGTATTGTATTAAATTGATTTCCTGATTTGGAGGCATATATGGTGATGACATGGGTCAGAATTCTTGTTTTCAGAATTCTTGTATTCCAATAAACTGGAATATCTGTAGCCTGTTCTCAAGTAGTCAGAAGACTAATGATAAAATGTGTTGGGGGAGGGGTTGGGTAGGAGGGAATGGAAAATGTATTAAGATGTTAACTATTTTGATATCCAGATGAAGGCAAAATAGAATGTCTTTGTACAACTATGTCCTACAAATTTCAAAATAAAAAAATTTAAAAACTAAATAGCCAATATAACTCATTTTAAAATAAAATATTTAAAAAGCAAATATGTAATAATGTTAAATTAAAATTTATCTATCTATAACTTAAACTATTAACTTGAAAAGCAAGCATTTTTTAATAAAACTGTGGAAATTGCTATAAAAACTATCATTTAAACCAATGAAGTTCTCACTTTTTGGTCATAAGTGGCTTATAATACATAGGGTGTGATTTTTAAAAAAGATATATAAATAGCATAATTTCCTCATTGTGAAGTTAACAGTTTGCTTTCTAAAAGGCCAATTATACTATATTGTATTTTGTAACTATATATTGAAAAGTGTTGAGATTATTATCTTATAGCTGTAGAGATTTATTATCTTATCCAAATTAATTCCTTTTTATGAAAGAGTTTTTGTTTTTCTTATACAATTTGGCTCAAGGTATAAATTGAAGGCAAACATTAAGATGTTGTGGCTATATTTGTAGGACTTTCATTTTCTTGAGATCAGATTTGCCAGCCTTAATCGTATGGAATGATACAGAGTGGCTATAAAGTTCATGTGCAATTTGTTTCTCCTTGGTACTCAAATCTACATAGACTGTTTGGAAGTACAGAAGTGCCCTTTATGAATCTATTAATAGTGAGAAGAACACAAAAAAGTAGAACATTAGATTCTAATTACTTCAGACAGATTATTTCTAGATCATCTGGCCAAAGAGCTCAAAGAAACAGTATTTTCACTGACTGGCAATGTCAATACTAGTAATAAAAATAATAAAAAACTCTTTAAGTGTAGTTAAAGACAGAATCCAAAAGAAGAGAGTAAAGAAATAAGGGGGAAATCAGGGTCGTCGAAGACCACATAGAAAAGACAGCATAGAATAGAAGCAGGAAGTAGCAGCCACTGAAAGAAAGATGGTTTTCTCTGTGTATAAGGGGGTAGAGAGGGAGAGAGGAGGAGGAAGAGAAAAAGCAGCAGGAATAGGAAGGAAAAGTGGAGGAACAGAGGATGAATATTAAATGGGGAAATTAATTCATAGTATCAAGGAATCAGGAAATTACCACCTTCTTAGAACTGAAGTTATCTTTGACTTAATCAACATCCAAGCTAAATTTGCATTGGTCTTTGAAGTAGAGCACCTAGTGTTTAAGATGAAAGGCTGATTCCAGGTGAGCTTCAGTGCCCCTCAGCACAATGTACAGTGCCTTGGAAATGAGGGCACATACTCAGGGAGGAAAATCTGATAAAATGAAATGGTGTAAAAGTTTTTTTGTGTGTGATACAACTGAGAGAAGATATTCAGTGTCTAGTTAAGTCAGTTCTGAGCAAAGGTCTTTATGAAGGAACTGCTTTGATGTGTTTCTGGTTTCTACTTTCAAAACTAATCATCCAAATTATGTAAGCTTATATAGTAGCTTTAAAGAGTCGAATTTTCTGAACAAAGTAGCTAGCATTGCTTCATTTTTTGGCCTTTATTTGGACCTTCATAATTAAAAGGAACATAGAAAAATCATTAAGGGTTTATATTGCTAACATAAATTATTTCAAATTTGATTATGAAGTTTTTAAAAAAGGAAAAGGGGTTTGTATTAAAATAAGATGAGAAAAAGTGTGTCTAACTTCTTACCTACTTATGTGAAAAGCTAATTAGGACAAGTCTGACTCAGTACCTTGTCAAGTGGGAGGACATAAGTTTGTCTGAAACTAATGAACTTTCTTTTTGTAAAATAATTACATATTGATATGTACAGCTTATTAGAATCTTAAATATCTTTTTTTTTGAGACAGAGCCTTAAGCTATCACTCCGGATAGAGTGCTGTGGCATCACAGCTCACAGCAACCTCCAATTCCTGGGCTCAAGCGAGTCTCCTGCCTCCTCCCAAGAGCTGGGACTACAGGCAGCCGCCACAACGCCCGTCATTTTTTGGTTGCAGCCGTCATAGTTGTTTGGTGGGCCCGGGTTGGATTTGAACCCAGAGCTCAGGTGTACGTGGCTGATGCCTTAGCGGCTTGAGCCACAGGCGCCGAGCCAAAATCTTAAATATCTTAAGAGTGAAGCAGTCTACTCATGGGTATAATTCTTTGTGATCTATTATGGGGCAGTCTGTATGGCTTGTTTGTTATTTTAAGTTTCTATATTTTCCTCAAAGCATTATCTTAAGGTAATATTTATAGATGAACAAAATATTATATAATATATCCTCAAATAATTTCAAATAAGAGAGAGAAAAATTAAGGAAATATCATTGGATTTGGAAAAAATGTTTAAGGAATAAAAATATCTATTATAATAGACAGTAGAAGGTACATATAACCATAAAATAACTTTTCCTTGGTAAATGTTAATTATTTTGTCTCTTAGATTGTAACAGAAATTAGTGAATACTTGCCTTTGAACTAGATACCTATTTGAGTGCTGTATTATAGATGTATCAGATACCTATTTGAGTTTTAATCTAATCACTTAGACTGTATATTTTTAAGGAAACATTATTACTCACTGAAAATAAAGTCAGCTAAAATTCTCTATTTTTTTTTTTTTGTCTGAACAAGCTATAAAAATGACTGGAAGGATTTTCATTCCCCAGATGGTATTCATCATGTGATATTCATGCTCTAAAAAATTGTTTCTATAGTCATAAAACGACTTCTAGCTCTTAGTTAAGCATGTTTTATATAAAATACTCTAATTCTGAATCTGCTATACTTTGGAATGGTATGTGTTGTCACAGTTTAGTAACAAATACATCCAGGCTTCTAGTAATATGTCTTGGCTCTTGAGCCTGTTAAATTAGTAAATTCCAGGCAGTGTCTGTGGCTCAGTGAGTAGGGCGTTGGCCCCATATACTGAGGGTGGTGGGTTCAAATTCAGCCCCTGCCAAACTGCAACAAAAAATAGCTGGGTGTTGTGGTGGGTGCCAACTACTTGGGAGGCTGAGGCAAGAGAATCACTTAAGCCCAGGAGTTGGAGGTTGCTGTGAGCTGTGATGCTACAGCACTCTACCAAGGGTGATAAAGTGAGACTCTGTCTCTTAAAAAAAAAAAATTAGTAAATTCCTTTGGTGATTTAGAAAGGATATGCTGCCACTTACCCATTGGTAATACAAGCTGAACCAGAGTTTTTACTAAGAAACTTGGGAGGATCCTGCTGCATATAGTGCTTTCATTCAATTTAACAAATATTAATTGATCATCCATTATTTGGCAGATGATGATACACCTACAGAAATCTAGGGATACAGAAACAGATACAATCTTATCTTTATTTCAGATGAACTTACAGTCAATGTCTGAAGAGCTTCAAATGTTTCATATATTATCTCTTTTAATATGATGGTTTTGTAATAGTTTATCATAGTGACGAATTGCTATGATAAAAGCAATAACAACCTGAAAGAGGTCAGCGAAATAGGAATTAAGTGGTTATGAGAAATGTTTCAGAGGTGGGATGATAGATGTTACTAACTGATGAAATATAAGATGGGTTGGGAGGCTATGAGAGAAAGTGAGAAATCAGGCATGTCCATGAATCTTAGCTTGGACAAGTTGGGTAGACAGAGATTCTATAAACTAACTTGAGAAAGTGGAGAGAAGGAACACATTTGGGGTATGGGCTAAATAATTACATACAGTGGGATCCTTTTGAATTTGAGGTTTCTAATTCTATCTAGCAGACTTGAATGTATGGCTTTGGTTCTAGAGGTATTTTGATATTAAAGATAAAGACTTGGGGAGTCATTAATGTGGCTGGTGTTAGTTGGATTCATGGGGATGGATAAAAGAGAATCTAATAGAAATCAGGCATGTCCATGAATCTTAGCTTGGACAAGTTGGGTAGACAGAGATTCTATTAACTAACTTGAGAAAGTGGAATAATAGAAGCAAGTATAATGAGAAGAAAAATTGGCTGAAGACTGAATGCTTAAGGATTGGATAGTGGGTAAGACCTTCAAATTATGTAGAAGAAGAGCAGCTAGACAGGTAGAAGTACACGGCAGAGAGTGTTCTAATGGAGCATTGGAAGCAACTGAGTCAAGAGGAAAGCAGTAGCAACAGTTTTAAATGCTACAGAGATGTTTGGTTGCATGAAGACTTTTAGATTATTCACTCCAGGAAGATGATTCATTCCATCCATCCTTCCATGTAGTCATTTAGCCAGGCAGTCCTGTACTGGAGATGTAGCAGTAAACAAAATAGACGAAAGTTCTTGCCTTCATGGGGCTTGTTTTTTAGTGAAGGGAAATCACCAGTCAGGTAAGTAAATAGGTGTATGGTGTCACTTGAAGAATGGATGACCTCACTAACAAAAGGACATTTCAATAAAAATCTGAAGGAGAAAAGTCCTGTGGGTAGGAAGCATTTCAGACAGAGGAAACAATGAAGCAGGAGTACGTCTGGAGTATTTTGGGAACAGCAAAGGACAGTGTGATAGGCAGAGTGAGTGAAGGAGAGGTATAGCAGATGAAATCAGAAGGTAACACAGGTCAGATCATACAGGGCTCTGTAGGCCATGGGAAGAACTCCTGCTTACAGTCTGAGTGAGATGGAATGCTGTGAGAAGGATTTGAGGAATATCTCATTTGAATGATCATTTTAGCAGGCTTGTTTGACTGCTGAGTAGTGAATAGACTGTAGAGGGTAAAACCAGTAAGTAGAATATTATGTTAATCTAGTTGAGGAATTATAATATTTTTGACTAGCTTTGAGGTTGGTAAGAAATAGTTGGGTTTGGGTTATATTTTGGGGGTAGAATCAATATGATCTGCTAAAGAACTGGATGTCATGTTGAAACAAAGAGACAAGGATGATTTCAAGATTTTTGACCTGAGCAACTATAATGATGAAGTTGGAGATAGAGAATATGGGAAAAAATCAGACCTGAGTACTGGACATGTTTAATTTGAGATGTCTATTAGCTATAAAGATGGAAATTACAAGAGAGCAGCCAGAAGTTCAGGAGTGAGCTGTGGACTGGAGAGAGAAGGTCAGAAGTCATGAACATATACTCAGTGGTTCTCAACCTTCCTGATGCCACAATGTATTTTCATTGTTAAAAAGGGGTCGCAGCCCACAGTTTGAGAACTGCTGAATTATACATAGTTTGTTAAGTCATGAAACTAGATGAGATTAAAATGAATGTAAGTAGAATATCTAAAAGGTCCACTTCTGGCTGTGCAACTGTAGCACAGTGGTTTTGGTGCTGGCCATGTGCACTGAGGCTGGCAGGTTTGAACCCAGCCTGGGCCAGCTAAACAACAATGACAATGACAACCACCACAACAAAACAGCCAGGCATTGTGGCAGGCGCCTGTAGTCCCAGCTACTTGGGAGGCTGAAGCAAGAGAATCATTTAAGCCCGAGAGTTAGAGGTTTGCTGTGAGCTGTGATGCCACAGCACTGTACAAAGGGCGACATAGTGAGACGCTGTCTCAAATAAATAAATAAATAAATAAAAAATAAAAGGTCCACAATGAAGAAGAACTTTGATTTAAGCATTTCACATTGTATATCAAATCATCACATCGTACCCCATAAATGCATATAGTTATACTTTAATAAAAAATTAAATTAAAAAAAGAAGAACATGCAAAAAAAGACTGTGGAGGAAACAATGAAGTAGGAAGAAAACTGGTTTATTTAATTTGTCAGATAGAATATTATTGGTGCATTTGCTAAGATTAGTCTCAGTAGAGTGGTAGGATGTAAGCCAAAAAGTCAGTGGGTTGGATAGGAAATGGGAGTTGAAGAAGCTAAAACAGTGATTATATATTGCTGGCAAAATATGTTTGATGGTGAGCAGAAAGCAAAACATGATGGGTACCTCAAGGAAGATATAGAATCAAGAATTGACTGTATTTTAGAATGGGGGAGACAAACATTTTGATAGGTAGAAGGGACAAGAAATATGGGATGGCTGAGCTAGAAAAGGACATTTCTAGAGCACCACTGTGCCTTGGAATGATGGAGAACATACTTTCCACCTAGGAAGCAGAATGATGGAGTTACCATATGTAATCTGAGATGAAGAAAGACTTCTGGTGGCTTTCCATCCATTCGTACTTATTTTATTTTATTTTTTTTTTGAGACAGAGCCTCAAGCTCTCACCCTGGATAGAGGGCCGTGGCATCACAGTTCATAGCAACCTCCAAATCCTGGGCTCAAGCGAGTCTCCTGCCTCTGCCTCCCAAGTAGCTGGGACCACAGGCGCCCGCCACACACCCGGCCATTTTTCTTTTTCTTTTTTTTTTTTTTTTTGGTTGCAGCCGTCATTGTTGTTTGGCAGGCCCGGGCTGGATTCGAACCCGCCAGCTCAGGTGTACGTGGCTGGCGCCTCAGCCCGCCGAGCCCATCCATTCGTACTTAAAGCAGAGGTCCTTTCTACTGAGGCAGTGGTAAAAGAAGTAAGGATTGAAAAATATCAGTGAGTTTTAGGATGAAGGAAAAAGGATTTCATTTGTTTATTTAACCTTTATTGACCATTGATTATATCCTATATATGATTCTAGGTTTTTGAGATTGTGTAGTGAGTGAAACTAATACCTTTGATATTTCCCTAATGGGGCTTACATTCTATACTGGTGAGGAGGAGAGGAGTGTGTGTCTGTAGTCTCCCTTCTGAGTGAAGGAGGCAACTAGATTGCCTGCTGAGAGAGGGGTAGATGGACTGAGGTTGACTCTTATGGAGAATAGTAATGGTTTGTATTAGTTGTTGAGGGGTTTTGTGAAAAGAGCTCAAGAGAGCTACTTTTTTGGTTAGGCAGTGTGGTGCAAAGATTTTTATTTTCAGTGTTCAACAGCATAGTAAAAGGTATACGGAAAGTGCAGGGTGTCCCAAAAGCCACCCCCAAAGTCACCATACATAGGGAGAACGGGAAATTGTGGCTGAATGTACATTTATTTATAAAATACTCATTATAAAATTTTATAAAATACTTACAAAATATTCTCTACATGTTGGCCATCCCATTGTAAAATTTTGTAATGAATATTTAGTAAATGTACATTTAGCTACAATTTCCCATTTTCCCTATGTATGGTGACTTTATGGGTGACTTTTGGGCTCTCTGTACATAGCCTGGTGGAACAGGATTGGGAATTTTGAAGGTGAATATGATGGCCTTACGGACCAATATCCACATGATTTACTTTCATTTTATTATATTATAATTCATAGTCTAATATAAATCCTAAATAAATATATCAGAAAAGGTTAATGCTCTTTAATTGAAATTTAAGAAGTCAAAGGAAATATTCATGAATATAAAGTGGTATATTAAATAAACTATGATTTTATAATTCTTGCTAACATGTACCTGAAGTAATTATGTCTGTTGCACTTCTGAATTACTTTTCTGACCAACATTCCTCTAAATTTCCTGTGCTAGCAAATAATAATTCACCTTTCAAACTGAGTTTTTATTTTTACTTTCTTAGTATATTCTAGCTTACTATTTTTATTCTACTGAAATATTTTAGCTTGAATTATTTATAAGATTATTACTAGTATAGCATGTGGTTCAGGCCATTAGTTTTATTTTTGGAATATGAGTGCTATGACATCAATCTTATATCAAGTTAGATTAACATTATGATAGCTGAGGTAAAAACATACCTTTAAGCTCATTTATTTCCTAGAATTTAATGGCTCTTGGTTCTAAATTCTAATGAATTGAGTAGATGTTACTTTTTTCTATCAAACTCCCCTTATATATAACAGTATAGCCTTTTTTGCATGAAATGAAGGTGTCAGTAATTGTTGCTTACCTGCAACATGGAAGCAAATGTTGTCAATTGTGTGATGCTTTGGGCATTTATACATGTAAAGTATAGAATTTTTTTTTCTTATTGAGACAGAATCTCACTTTGTCTGTCACCCTTGGTAGTATACTGTGTCATTATAGCTCACAGCAGCCTCAGACTCCTGGGCTCAAGAGATTCTCTTGTCTCAGCCTCCCTAGTAGCTGAGACTACAGGTGCCCACCATAGCCCCTGGCTACTTTTTTTTTGTTTGTTATGTAGACTTGGGCCGGTTCAAACCCACCAGCCTCGGAGCATGTGGCTGGAGCCCTAACCATTGAGATACAGGTGCCCAGCTGTAAAGTATAGAATTTTTTTTTTTTTTTTTTGAGACAGAGCCTCAAGCTGTCACCCTGGATAGAGTGCTTTGGCATCACAGCTCACAGCAACCTCCAATTCCTGGGCTCAAGCGAGTCTCTTGCCTCCGCCTCCCAAGTAGCTGGGACTACAGGTGCCCGCCACAACGCCCGGCCATTTTTTGGTTGCAGTCGTCATTGTTTGGCGGGCCTGGGCTGCATTCGAACCCGCCAGCTCAGGTGTACGTGGCCGGCGCCTTAGCCCGTTGAGCCACAGGCGCTGAGCCATTCTGAGGATATTTTATGTTCTAAAATGGTAATAACATTTAACTAGAGTGAACTTAAATTCTTAAATTTGAAGATCACATATTATGTGTAGCTTACATATTTCATAGGTTGCTATCCTCAACTTTTGCTACATCCTATTTTTAGGGATGTAATCTCAGAAAAATCGGCAACATGTCTAATTCTTGCCAAATACTATGTATGTGTAAGTGCCACAAAGCAGAAATATCACTATTGAGTATTTCTCAAGAAATAGTTACATCTAAAAATACTGATTCTGAATTAATGACCCTGAAAGCATGTTTAATTTGACTAAAATAGGTATGTTGGGGAATGTCTAAGCAAGGAATGGTCTTTTTGTTTGTTTCTATGACTGACGTAAAACTTGTCAAAATTTCTTAGAATATTCTTTATTTGCCTATATTTTGTAATAAAACCTAGTATGTTCTTTATTTTGTTAATATTATATAATGACGATGTCAGCCAGGTATGGTGGTTCATGCCTCTAATCCCAGAACTGTGGGAGGATTACTTGAGGCCAGAAGGTCAAGAAACAGCCTGAGGAGCATAGCCAGACCCCCATCTCTTAAAAAAAAGAAAGAAAGAAAGGAACTGTGACTAACAGTATATGAAGCGTGAGAGAAAGGTTTGCTGTTAAGATAAAGACTTACTCTATCTACCAACTTTATCAGAGTCTGTAATACCGTTCATAAATTGCAGAATTCAGCTATCTACATCCGTTTAGTGTATGGTAGAATAGTTTATCTTAATCTTCATGAGCAATAATCATCGCATATATATTGTCCTACCCAATCAAGAGTTCAGATGATTCTCTTCAAGTTTCAGAGCCTATTATAGTGGAATTCGAAGTACTTTACTACACAGATCACCGCCTCATAGCCTTCCTTAACACTTCATAGGTCCTTTTATAACTTGAATTACAGGAAAAAAGCCTATTTTTAGTGCCTCAGTATACTAACATTTACCCTACCTACCCCTGTTTATTTCACACTTTGGCCTTTTGTCAGTTTATCTTGTATTCTTGCAGAGTGCCCACTGGGGATCCAAGGACTCTTGAGGGCCTTACAAAGCTCCTTTTGACTATATGGAAGATAGTTTACCTCTGTTGATGAAAACAGAACCTCTTCTGATTGCCTTGTAGTGCTTTCTTTCTCCCCACTTTCTCTGCAGCTTTCAGTTTTTTCTTTTTCTTTCTTTCTTTTTTTTTTTTTAGCTTTCAGTTTTTTCCTTGCAGACAAGGTAAATATAAACTGGCTGCTCTTGGCTAAGGTGCTATTTCTCTCTCACTGATTAATTTGTACAGATATTTACTTTTGACTAAAACACTGCCCAATGCAAGAGGAAAGACAAGTGAGGGTATGAAGTATTAGATATAATCAGTTCATAATCTCATGTATTAATCTAGTTGTCAAACCTCAGGACCTTTGAGTTCTTTGAATATTTTGTGTGGAATATGATTTCTGTAGATGGATTTCTGGTCATGATCATCTTTAATGAATCTAGATTAGCACCTACAGGGCTTGATGAGACAGTTCACAGAAGCTAAGTGCCTCCTTGAAAACTTAGATTTTTGTATTGAGTGGCCCAAGGGAACTTGACCAGCCATATAACGTAATGCCTGGATTTCAGAGACACAAAGACTCCTTCAGCCTTCAACTGTTGGAAAGCACGAGTTCCAGTCACTTGGGTGCATAGCCTTGTTCAAGATGTTTCACGGAGACATTTTGAGTCTATTTCCTCATCTGCAGCCCCAGTGTGCCATCTGCTGCACGGTGTTAATCAACAAGTCGAGCATCTCCTATGCAGCAGGCAGTGTTCTGGGCACTGGGGATGTATGTGGATGAATAAGATAGACAAGGTCCTTACTGTTAAGGAACTTACATACTAATGGGAGGAGCCAGACAAAAAACTGAACAGGATAACTTCAGATAGTAAAATGTACTGAAAAACAACAGAGTGGTGTGATAGAGCAGGTGATCGAAAGTGGGTGAGGGGTATATTTTTAAGGCAAAGGAGAGCCCCATGATAGTGGTAAGCTCCATGTTGAGAGATGGGTAAGAAGGGGCACCTGGCTATGGAAGATGGCATTGAATGCTGCAGGCTGAGGGAGCTGAAAGTGTGTTTTAAAGGGGGAAACACTGGTATGTTGGAAAATGGAAAGCAGTCAGTGTGGCCTGAGTACAGTTGAGGAAGGGAGGGTGGTGCATGAGATGAGGTTAGGTAGAGCTTGACAGTTGGAACCAAGAAAGTGATGTGATAACAGTGTCAAAAGATCTCTGGCTGCTGCATAGAGACAGAATCAGAGGGGCAAGCAGAGAAGCAGGGGGACCCGATAGGAAGTTCCCAGCTGTGAAGATAAAATAGGATCCTGTAAGTAAAGTGTCTGGCACTGCCCAAGCATGGAACAGCTCCCTAATAAATAATTCAGTTTCTCCTCTCGTCACTTCTTGGATCTTGTGATTCCTTTCCCCATAACAGTGTTTAAGTATTCACTCTAAGATTAACGTCATTTGACCTCTGTTATACAGAAATCCAGCCAGTAGATGATCAGGACATAGCAGGCCTACTGCCCTCAGGCTGGCATCTGAGGAAATGACAAATTGTGTAGGCAGCACAAACATTCTTTCTTATCTCTAGTTCACTGCCATCCACAGCTGCGAATGCCCATTGCACGGTAGAGTGATAATAGGTGTTACTTGGAAAAAGGAGTTGTATGGTCAACTAAGTTAGGAAGTTCAGCTAGTCTAAGTAGGCTTGACAGTAGCACTTCTCAGAACCTTGAGTATGTATGTGCCATGAATCTGCAAGCAGGAGCCATTATGTGTTTTCCGAGCATAACTAATCTCAGAGGGTTAAAGTTTTCCACATACTTTGGAACTGTGATTGGGACATGTTATTTTTCATAGTCTAATTAATGAGTTGGCTAAGGTATCAGGTGTACAAATGAGAGAGACCATCACTAGCTAAGAGAAAAGGAATTCAGTAGAAGCCTCTGGGGCTCAGAGAATTGGCAGTCCATCTTGAAAGCCAAATGTGGGAATCACAGAACAGGAGATGGTGGTAGACAAGGAAGCCACGGCTGAGGGGCAGTCTGGCCAGGCCTCAGCTTCTTGAGACTCTCCTGCTGCTGGAGGTTCAGGTTCTAGGAAGGGGGCACTGGATGGACCTAGCTTTTTATGTTATAAACTGTTAGAAAATATCACTGTAATGGTTCTATATGATCATGTATTGTAGTTTACTTCACCTGGACCCTGTTGTTAGAAACTTGGGCTGTTTTGTTTTTTTCTATTCTAAATGATTCTGTGATGAACATCACTATGCATAAGATTTTTGTTTTCATTCATTTAAAAAAATTTTGGGTTGTTTTCAGATAAGGAATTATTGGGACAAAGAATATAAACCCTTCAAGCCCACGCGATGTATGTTGCCAACTTCCCCTCCCCCAACAAATGTACCATTTTAGACTTCCTGTAGAGTTGGAGAATGGGTTTTTCACCACACCTTTGCCAGCATTGGGGAATTTGTGACATACTGTTTTAAAAAGTAATTTAAATTGGATAAAATTACTTGCTCCCTGCTGGGGAGGTTTCTGGAATCTATAAAACAGGTCGATTTTGGCAGGCTGTAGAGATGAGTGAATAACTGGTCTAGTCATCGGAGGAGATTGGTGGGTCTAAAGCAGTCTTAACTTGCACGAGCCACATTGACTGTCACCCTTGTCCCTGGATCCACACTGATTGCCTGTGACAGCCGTGGCAGAAGGGCAGGCTCCTGGGATGAATCTATTGCAATTTCATTTTTTTAAAAAAAACTCTATACTATTTATAGAAGAGAGAAATTGTATAATAATTGACATGTAAAATTTTGGGTGACTTCAGCTGCTTTCAGTTTTTATGTGTAATTTTGCCAGGTTAGGGTTTTTTTGTGCGTAAATGTACAAGTGTGGGCATGTGGGTGTGTGTTGTGGGATGAGGATTGGGGAAGATAGACGGGAAGACATTTCTGATAATTTTTTTTTGTGTGTGTGAGACAGGCTTCATTGCCTGGGTTAGAGTGCAGTAGCGTCATTGTAGCTCACTGCAATCTTCAGACTCCTGCGCTAAAGCAATACTCTTGAGCCCCCAAGAGGGAACCCCCCTCTGCAACCTCCCAAGTAGCCAGGACCGTAAGTGTGTGGCATCATGCCCAGCTAATTTTTAAATTTTTCTAGAAGATGGGGTCTTGCTATGTTGCCCAGGCTGGTTTTGAACTCCTACTCTCAAGCCATCCTCCCACTTTGGCCTCCCAAAGTACTAGGATTACAGGTGTAAGCCAGTGCACCCAGCCAATTTTTCAAAAGTCAAGCCAAGCCGTGTTGTATCCTCTACAGTCAAGAGACCACATAGACAGGTTTCCATTTCTCTGCTATATGTTGGTGTATGCTTTAGGGGGAACATTCTCCTCCCAGACAACTCTTGAGATGGAATGCTGTGGGATCCTCCTGCATGGGAGGTAATCAGAAACTGCACTTCAAGATTTTTATCCTCCAAATCTTGTGTTTGATTAAGGAGGAGCAATACCAAATGTCAAAATAAATGTGGCAAGGAGAGACAGTGAGCCAGATCTGCTCTAAGCTTCCTATGTCCATCATCAGGAGTGAGAAAGCAACTGCACTTCCCGGGCCAGGGAGCAGCCAGGTCTTCTCGCGTAGATTTGCTCCTTTGGGGGTCAGGTTAGGAGTGAATCGCTCTAGGTCTCCTACCCTCATCATCAAAGGTCAACCTACCATTTCCTACAACCTGCCAAGATCAAATTTGCCTAGTCCTTTATTCCAAGTTATATCAGATATTGTGACAGAAGCCCTGACTCATAGGTTACCCCTCGCCTCCAACATTTTAAGTGCTGGAGTGCAGTTGCATCATAGTTCATGGCAACCTCAAACTCCTAGGCTTAAGTGATGCTCCTGCCTCAGCCTCCCAAGTAGCTGGGACTACAAATGTCTGGCTGAATTTTCTGGGGTTTTCTATACAGAGAGGATCTCTCTCTTGCTCAAGCTGTTCTTAAACTCCTGAGCTTCCAGCCTCAGCCTCCCAGAGTGCAAAGATTACCGGTGTGAGCCACTGTACCCGGCCTGTATTTTAATATATTGGGAGTGCTTTAATCCCCTGCAATTCTTATCATTAGCATTCCTCTATTTTGCCAGTGAGAGCCTCTTTGAGTTGGTCCCCTTTGCCCCCCCACCCTTTTTAAGTTTCAAAATATTGCAGGGGAGGGAGTGGGTGTGGTAGCTCATGCCTATAAACTTAGCACTCTGGGAGGCTGAGGCAGGTGGATTGCCTGAGCTCACAGGTTTGAGACCAGCCTGAGCCAGAGCAAGACTTCATCTCTTAAAAATAGCTGGGTGTTGTGGTGGGCACCTATAGTCCCAGCTACTTAGTAGGCTAAGGCCAGAGAATCACTTGAGCCCAAGAGTTTGAGGTTGCTGAGGCTATGACGCCATGGCACTCTACTGAGGATGACAAAGTAAGACTCTGTCTCCAAAAAAGAGAAAATACTTTAGGGGTACAATTTGTTTTTGGTTATATGGGTCACTTTTGCAGTACTTAAAAGTCAAGGCTATAAGTGTGTCTATCACCCGGAGAGTGTTCATTGTACCTATTAGGTAGGTTTTCGCCTCTCTTCCACCTTTCTCCCCGCTGGATTTCCACTGAGTTTTAACTTCCCTCTGTGCACATGTGTTCATCAGTTAGTTCCAATTTAATAGTGAGTACGTGTGGTGTTTGTTTTTCCATTCTTTAGATAGTTCATTTAGGATAAAGGAGTTCCTTTTTTATGGCTGATACACATAAACCACATTTTGTTAATACGCTCATGAATTGATGGGCCTCCTGAATCTTTTTGACACATGGCATTTCTCTTTCAGAGCCTTTCTTATTTTCTGAAATGACGAATTCTCCAGGCTCACCTTGTACACTTTACTCCAGACCTAAAACAGCCCTTTCTCCAAGAAAGTTTGGTGGACCTTTTAACATTGCAGATCTCTGGTAACTCTGATGTGTAGCCACATTGAGGAACTGCTGGGCCTCTGAGGTTCCTTATAGCTCCAGAACATTGTTTTTTTTTTTCCCCTTTCTTCCAATTAAAGTTGCACAACTATATTTGAAATGGTTGTTAGACATTTGTATGAGATAAAAAAATATTTTAATTCCATATTGCTTTCCTTTGCTTAATGCACTTTAAATTGGTGCAACCTTTTAAAATGCAGTTTGACCAAATGGATCATATTCTAAATATTTTTATACAGTTTGACTCAGAAATTCCAGTTTTGGAAATCTGGTCTAAGGAGATAATTTTTAAAATACAGGAAAAAAGTGCAACATCAGAGCTTATTTTCAAAGGGTAAAACATTAAACGTAGCTCAAAACATCTGAAAAGAGGGGAGCACTTTGGTAAATTGCTGAGAATTTACTGGAAAGAATATTGTGAAGCCATTAAATGATGCCTGGGAGGACTCCACAGCCAGATGCAAAATTGTATTTATTAATTATGTTAAAATATGCACATGAAAAAAGTTTAAAATGAAATATATTAAAATGGTAGCAGTAGGTTAGTAGACTTTACAGATAATTTCTCCCTATTCTCCCTCCTTTTCCAAATTTTTTTCGAGAGTTAATAAAAACATGTATTTTAAAATTCTGTATGTCTACAGTATTATGTGATTGAGTGACTTGCAGTCCTTTGTCATTTAGAAAGCACAGGGTCTAGGAAACAGGGCACAGAGTGAGACACAGCCCAAACTTTGAGCGTTCCCTGTGGAGTAATGGGACAAGAGTGGAGACAGCTGGGCTGAGAAGGACCAGGGTGGTGACAGAGGACGTGACTGGGCCTCTGCACTTTTATCCGAGCTTGTCTTCAATCTGCTCGTAAACTTCTCAGCTACAGGCATGGGCTCTGGATCTCTCAAAGGCCCTTAGTTCAATGCCCATTGGACACCTCTGGCATTTCCCTGGGAAGTACTGTGGATTAGCTTTCCCACCAAGGACATCTATAAGTGTGACTTGATGGTGGGGACAACCGTCCAGCCTGGCATGCTAAGGAATTTGGGTATCCAAAGGAATCAATAAAAATTTGGGCTTTACTTTCAGTGATTCAGACTTTGAACAAGCTCTTTGGGGTTGTATTTATCTGTGTATGAAATGTCTTTTTTCACTCCCCTCACACACATCCCCAAGCCCTTCCCCTGCCTTCTGGCTTTCAATGGGAGGTGGAGCCTGAGGTGAGGCTGAGGGGGAAACTGAGGAGAAGCCCTGGGCCACATCTGTCATTTGTCATCTCAACATTTTATGCTCACCAGAGAGAGTGTGTGAGGGGTAAAGATGGAAAGGCGGGCAGGAGCCACGTTACAGAGGATCTGGAATGTCAGACTTCAGAATTTTGCTCTTTTTACCATAAGAACCAGTCCTTCGAGTAAAGGAGTGACATAATCTGACATATTATTTAGAGTTTCACTCTGGCAGCTGAGAGGGAAAGACAGTGGCTCAAAGTGAACCAACGTGGAGTCTGTCAGAGCAAGCCCAGCTGAAAGGAGGGGATGGATTTATCCAGTGAGGAAAAGACCACTATTATTTACCAAATTCTGTGGCCTTTTCCTCCTTGGAGCAGAGCTGGATCTCTTGCATTGGTCCCATGGCTGCTGTAGCAAATTACCACAAACTTAGTGGCTTAAAATAACGCGAGTGTGTTTTTTTATGGTTCTGGATGTAAGAAGTCTAAAATCCAGATATGGGCAGGGCTGGGTTCTTCCTGGAGGTGTTGGGAGAATCCATTTCTTTGTTTTTTCCAGCTTCTCAGGCCACTTGGGTTCCCCGGCTTGTGGCTCCTCCCTCTATTCTCAAGCAGAGTCCTCAGCCTCAGCTTCTACCTTCTCATCTCCTTTTCCTGTGGCCCTCCTGCCTCTGTGATCACATTGGGCCCACCTGTATACTCCCAGATAATCTCGTATCTAGATTCTTAATTTTAATCATATCCTCAAACTCCCTTGTAGCACTTAAGGCAATATAGTCACAGTTCCCATGAAGATTAGGACATGGACATCTCTGGGGCACAGCACTCTTCCAGTGCCCAGAGGAATGTGATTTTTCCACTCTTCTTTTTCAGGCCGGGCCTATAAAAGCTCCCTTGTAGTCCTCTGTGGTCTTTCTCTTTCTCTGTGCTGAGGACCTGTGGGTAGTGGATGGGGGGCAAAAGATACAGGGACCTGGGACTCTGAATGACCAAGCAGAAGGTGGCCTGCCACGGAGGGACATCCACAGTGGACCTAGTTAAGTGAGAAATAAGCCACTGTTTAATCAAGATGAAGATGGGACTTGGAGTATACCTTGGGACACCTTGAACTTTGAGGTGCCAAGCGAGCATCCTGTTTCATATCCAAAATGCAAATGTGAAAATCAGGGCACATCTGTGACCTCAGAGTGAAAAAATAAATAAGACATTAGACCTAAAAGAAACTTCATAAGTGCTTCTTCTCTGTTCTGTTTTTGTATTAGATTTTTCACAGGAGCCCATTTCTGGGGAGAATGAGATACTTAGGTGTGGCGCATCCAGCTGTCATCAGGCTTAGGTCAGGTACCTGAGAGGCTGGGGGGCAGGGCGGGTGGCCAGTGACAGGGCCGAGCCATGCAGAGTGAAAGGGGGAGGGCACAGGCCCAGGAGTTTGGGAGCTGCCCCCACTGGTGGCCAAGGTGTCTGGGTGAAAACAGTTTTGGTAAAACTCTTCGGTGCTTTTTAGTTCTAAAGTAACTCAGAAATAATAAGAGACATAATAACTCTTAAAATTTAGAGTGTACAATCTGTAAAGTGAAAATTCCTAGTAGTGGCTAATAGTTGGTTAGGTTTCCTGAATTTTTCTTTTTTTTTTCTGTTCCTGCGTGCGCGCGCGCGCACACACACACACGCATTTTCAATTTTTTATGTTTATTGCATCTTGGCTATACTTCTGTCTCACTTTAGCTACTATTGATAGACATTTACGTTTTCTTTTTTTTCCTTGTTACAAACATTATCAGTGCACAGGCCTTGAGCACCGTGAGAGCACTTCAAGGAATCTGTCCGCTGAAGGATAAATCCCTTGGAGTGGAATTGCTGTATCAAAGAGTAGGAGCCTTTCACAATGATGACAGGTATTTAAATTTCCCTCCAGAGGAGTTATACCCAGCCGCCTCTTTTGAGGGGCAGAAGGTGTAGAGTCAAGGAGGTGAGGCCTGGTGCAGAGAATGGATTCTCCTACAAAGACATGGGGGAGATAGGAGGATGAGGCAGGGAAGAAATCAGAACTCACTGCTCTCAATTGCTGGGGCCCATGGCTCAGGCCCTGGGGGGAAGTGGATATGCTTGGCCCAATGTGCTACTATCAGTGTACTGAAATTCTTAATTTTTGAAAAAGGGGCCTCATCTTTTCATTTTGCACTGGGCCCCACAAATTATGAGCTGATCTTGGCAGAGGGAAAAAGGATGGACAGGGCCAGCGAGCACCTGTCTTTGTGGGGAGGAAGGAGCTGCTTGGACCACACTTGACCTGAGGTCAAAGAGAAGGGGCCTGGGAGCTCTCCTGGTAAGACTAGACTCCTACAGAGGGGCTGTCAGTGCACCCAACTGGTGGCTGAGGGCCAGGGGCCCAAAGAGCCACTGGATATGGGTGTCTGTAAGAGCCCATGTTTACTGCTCCTGTAGAGTGTCCTAAGGCAGTGACCCATGTTAAAACCCCAGTGGTTCTGGAGTGTGGTTCCCAAACCAGTAGCAGCAGCCTCAGGAACTGGTTAGAAATGCAGATCCTCAGGCTCCATCCCAGAGCCAGAAATTCTGATGGGGACCGGCAATCTGTGTTTCAACAAGCCAGCCCCCCACCCCATATGGTTCTGATAGGAGCTCAAGTTTAAGAATCACTGTCTAGATCAACCCCAAATCCAGAGGGGACCTCTAAGAATTTGTTTCCAGAAAAGCAACAACCTTCTGGCCTTTCCAGGAGCTCTACAAGAAGAGATTTAGGAGCCTGACTTTTCTCTTGCCCAGGCCAGGGCTTCTCCCTCCTGTCTCGGCCTAAGTTTTGGACCATTACAAGTCTCCTGGGGATGTTAATTTGCTTATTTTCCTCTCCATCTTGAACTTAATCTATTGGGCTAATAAAATGCCACATAGACCTCATTTCTGTGGGTCCCCTGGTAGATCTAAAATATGGTCTATAATAAGTTCCCCCCCCATAAGGGATAAAGGAAAGCTGTGCAAAGATGAATATCCTAAAAGACTTAATGATATGAATTCTATTTTCGAGATGCTAAAAGCCACCATGTTAGCTTATAGCTTTATGATCATGTTTTAGACTCCTGGAAGTTATACACATCTAAGGTAAATATCTTTGTCAGGAAAGGGGCCTCTTGGGATGCGCAGAATGTGAGAATATTGGAATTGGAAAGGGCAGCTGGAGATGGTAATAAAGTTGTGTCTCATCTAGGAATAATATTGAAAAATGCCAACGCAAATTGTTGAAACTCTCTGCAGAGTTGGTTCTTTGTGCTGCAGCCCGGTAGAGTGGGTGGGGGATGCACTGTATATGTGGGTCACTCTGAAAGTTTTGAGATATAGAAAAATCACGAAACATAAAATCCAGGTGGAAGCCCTCCCTAGTAATGGCAGTGAACCAAGCAAGCCGAAACTCGCACGGGTGACTCAGAAAGGATGCTACTGACTGTTTCTTCAAAATGAAATAATAGACCATAACAGTTTTTCTCAAAACTTTCGTAGTGACCTACATAGAATGGAAAGTACAGAGACATGAGGGGTATGGTGGGTGAGTCCAAGTCTGCACCCTCCTCCCAATATCCCACCGTCTAGGAAGAGCAGATGCTGTTTGGACTCAAGTGGCCGAAGTGCAGGGGGCTGCACACATTTGAAGTGTGCAGAGGAAGGACTCCTCTGGTTGAGTGGAAGCCTTTCACTGGGCACTGGGGAGAGGTAGGGTAGGCTGAGGGTAAGCTGAGGTGCCCAATGTCCCCTACCCTGGGAGCACAGGCCTGAGGCTGCCCTCTTACTGGACACTTGTGCGCTGCAGGGAGAGGTCAGAACTGGACCCCAGGCACTGTCTGCCTTCCTGGTAATCCTGTAAGCACCTTGTGAGCTCCTCCTGTGTCCTGGGGCCCTCCCTACCCAGTGTGGGAGGGAGGACTAAGTCCCCCTGCTCTCTTTCTGGGCCCTGTGAGAGGTGCCTGGTTCGTGGAGCCAGCAGCGGGTCTGCAGGTCTCCTTTGTGTGCGTCCAGATTTTGATATTCTCTTAGTAGCACTTTCCCCTAAAAGGAATCTCCACATGTGTGACTTTGGAGACATGTGAGTACAAGCAGGTGACAGATTGATTTGCAGAATTTTCTGTTAGCTGCAGGTGTGAAAAATAAGATGGGTTCAGGGTATCATAACTTCTGAAAAAGGCTCGGTGGATAGAACTGACTTTCCAAGTCATTGACGCCAGCAGGAAAATGTTAACTCATCCAGAGCAGCTTGTTGGGTCTGACACCCTGGAGCCCCTGGTGGCTCTTTTCCTTCCTCATGGTGCCAGCCTAGAGTCAATCTCTTGTTCATCTTTGACATATTTACAGTGAAGGGACATGATGCTGTCTGACAGATTTGTAAATGAAAGTGTTTGATACGTGTATTCTCCGAAGTTTGTGGTCATTTCAGCCTTGTAAGACTAAAAGGAAAATCTTAATGCAGGATTATTCTCCAGATACGCTGCCTTTTCTTCTTCTTTAATTTCTTCCTAGTAAGCGACCTTTACTTGCAGGAATGAGGAATGAGGTTCAGGGTTTCCCTGTGTTTTCTGCTTTCTTTCCCTCTGGGCTCCTTTTCTCTGACATGATCACCACATCCCTAGCCCCTACCTCAGATGCCACGAGTGGAGGTTGCAGCTGGTGAGAAGGCATCACACACTGATTTCAGAGCCAGGGCCCGTGTTTCCCCTAGTGGCCTAAGAAAAGATACAGGGCAGAGAGGCACAGAGGAGCTGTGGCACACAGGTAGAATTAGGGCTAAGTGGAATGCTTTTCCAAGCTTTAGATGGCATTGTTGGGTTTGTGAAAAAATCTTCCTCTTCTCCTAGGTGGCTCCATAAATTCTGAAATCCAGGCAGGCTGCTGGTGGGCTGGACCCTGCCCACTGCTTGAAGGAACTGGAACACAGACGTGGAACAGCATTTCTGCACGGAGTCTTCTGTTGTCCTCTGGCTTTGAAATTTGCACTTCTTTTAGTCAAATAAGCTGGTTCAAAAACACGTAACACACACTTGCTTTGTCCATATCACTTCACAATTCTAAAGGATTTGGCACTTTTATAGGTTAATTTTTTCAAGAATTCGGTGAAATAGAGTTAGTGTTAGTTCTGTATTTTAGGTAGGAGACTGAGGGACATTTGAGGCCTGGCATCTTATCCAAGCATTTGTCCCCACTGTACGATTCAGGGTTCGTGGTTGCATGCAACAGAAACTGACTTGTGCTGACTGAGGAGAAAGAATTATTGGACAGCTTCAAATCCATAGGAAAGCAGGTGGGCCAGGCTCAGAGAATAGTGGAAACAGGCATGGCAGCATAGACTGTCATCAGCTGCCACTTGTGCCACCGACAGGATTCTCGTCTCTTCCGGCCTCTGCACAGCTGACTAGCCAAGCTGAGGTCACAGGCTGGGCGTAGATGCAATGCAGTCTGGGAATGTTAGTCTTAGCCACCTTTGGGCTTCTCTAGTGGAATATGGACTCTGGTTTCACATGTGAGAAGTTCCCAAATATGGGAAAAAGAATTGGTTACTGGTGAAGTGTCTGTTCAAATCTTTTGCCCATTTTTTTCCCCTTGGGTTGATAACTCATTAAAAAAAAACAAACATAACTTTTTTTTGTCTTCTAAAAAGTCCTTCTTCAACATTTACCTTTGAGAATTTCTGGAAAATAATAAAAAGCTTAAGAGGTAGAGTATCAAGCTTATCCCAAAACCATAAATTTAACATTAAGTATACCTATTTCTCAGACTAAAACATTTGTTGTTGGCAGTGTATCCTGTCGGGTTATTTAGAAATGTGTGTGGAATTAATAAGGAACCCTTGGATGCCTTGATACAGCTCATTTTTTTTGAGCTCTCAGGCATATTCCCAGAGGTGAATGAAAAATAATTAAACAATTGAAAAAAAAATCTCATTTGTTGCCTTTTTATTGTCAGGAAAGATAATGTTCTAAAGCCATAACCTCAGAATACCAAATAAGGAACAGTTTCTGACTTTGAATCAATTATTTGAATCTGTTAGTTTTTCTGTAATTGTAACAAAAACATTTAACTCTGAGTGCATTGCTCTGCTAGAATTTCCTACCCCTTGCTTTAAACTGCACGATCTGTTCTTCCAACCATTTAATCATTTAAAATGTATTGAACATTCACTACAACCTATCGCTAAGGAGACGCAGAAAGGCCCAGTCTTGAAGCGTTTACCAATTAGGCGAGGTGGGTTGGTTCCCCGTGAGAGCCCTGACTGCACTTAGCTACACCATTTCACAGAAGAGTAGGGCTGTTGAACATCCCAGCTGGTAAAAAAGTCAGGCACGGATTTTTCACTCTTGATTTCTGGTTTGATAACCTAGTCAAGAGATTTCACAGACCTTCCCAACACTGGTAAGTTGGGATTTCCTGGCTGCCTGGGCTCACCACCGTTCTGTTTCATTTTCTTCCTTAGCCGTTCCCTATTCAAACTCTGCACATACCTGTCAGCCACAGGGCATACATGGCCTCTGCCAGCATGTTTTGTGAGAAAGTCCTCAGAGCCTAAAAAGAGCAGTGCCAGCCAAGTGCAAAATGAGAGGAAATTTGGAAAGCCTCCAGATCAAGAAAATAAAATTCAGAGGGCCCTAGGGGGAGTCTAGGCTTCTGAGTGGAGGGGCATTTTGTTAAATGCAGAGCGATTCTGTGGTCCAATCTGAAGTAAATGATTCTGGTAGAAATCACGTTGACCTATATCCAGGGACCCTGGGATGAACGTTGTGTGAGGAATTTATTCCTGTGATTTTAGTCGCGTGAGTTAAGACTGAGTTTGTGGAACAGGTGTTCAAAGAGTGGTAATCCCCGGGACTCATGAGGATCCACATACTTCCTCCATTCGCCCCACAACTCCTTGGTAAGTGTGCTATGCTCCTGCTTCTCCCCACGGAGGGAGGGAGAGGAAAAGTTCACATTTCAATAACAGCATTTTCTGAAACCGCTCAGCCTTGGCAACATCCGCTCTTCAATACCCTCAAGGTGGTACTGGGCTAAGGATTGCGATTTTTGACCTTCTCTTTTGGGAGTCTTGTTTGAGTGGTCTAGTACCAACCTGTGAGATGTGGGACTAGTCGCCACCTATTGGTTTGTTCCTGGTCCTATGGAGCTTTGGCCAAAACCGAGACTGAAAGCAGACCGATTCATCCCATGGTGTGTGAATGTGCGCAACTCACCTTCCTTATCGCAGGTACCGTCAGCTATACCTCCCAACTTGTTATGTAGATTACTTACCGTAGCTGGCAAGCCTCCAAAAGCAAACAGCATGGAATAAAAGAAAGTAGGTAGCGTTGAAGGAGAGATGGAAAAAAGGAAAGTGGAAAAATGGAATGAAGCTAGAAACCAAACAGTTACTATCAGTGGGCCCAAACTTGACTCTGAACTTTCTAGTCAAACCAGGAGGGAACACACTGGTGGCAGAACGTGAGCCAGAAGGGATTTCTTTTGTGCCTAAGTAATCAGTATATTGTAATGATGAGCATCCTTTTCATCGTTTTAAATTGGATTTGTTTTTAAAAGCTAGACAATTACAATGTTATTCATGTCCTTTATTGCCCACTCTTCCTCCTAAAAAGCTTCAACATCAAATAAATAAACATAAAATGCCCCCAAAGAACTAAATCTGCTCCAAAGACACAAAATTATTTCCACCTGACACGTGAAGTTGGCAAACTGCTGTACCCATGAGCATTTGTTTTTTTGCAGAGGGGGTTTTCAGTCGAGAGGAAAGAAGAGTCCTCTAAAGGGGAGCAGCAGTTTTTTGATGGGGCAGTATCCATTGTATAATTGCATTTGATCCAATAGCTAAGGGGAACTTGAATCTCAGAGTGACGTGGAGACAGACAATGCTTGGCTGGGATTCATTTCAGTGCCCTGTAGAGAGAGCTGGAGTCCAGTTCCTGTGGCCCCTCCACCCACTGACCAGACCTTCTGGCCCTGTCCTTTGTGAACTTGGATCTTCTGCCTTTCTCTGTAACCTGTGAAGCTCCTCTCTCCCCGACAGTTTTCTAATAAAATCTCTTTTCACTTATGATAATCAGATTCAGTTCCTAGTTTTCACAATCCAAATGTTCTGACTGATAGACTTCCAATACGTTTTCAGAGTAAAACGCCATCAGTAGGATGATTTCATGTGACACACGAGGAACATTTCCATTTTTCAGTTATGTAATTATTTTAATGCACATGGGAAAAACTATAAACAGCACGTCAAACCCACAGTGTCATGGGTATTGTTGCTTAGAATGACTTAAATACATTTATTTAAGTCAAAAAGTGAGTCATTTAGAAGAAAAATGCTAGGTAGACAGTACAGGTGTTCCTGGCCATGGGGGGGAAATAGCTCAGATGTGATGTAGCAAACAGCTTGTGGGGGCCATGGGGACTGCCACAGTTTTGTAGGAAAGGGGGCACTAGATTTGAGTTTCGAGGAGTTCATTCTACCCCCACGGGAGAAGGTTAGGGAGAAGAGAGGTTAGAGGTGGCCAGGACCCGGAGGAGCCTCCTGCCATGGCCCAGGGAGGGGTTCAAGGCACAGATTAGAGTGGGGCATGAGCTGCTCTCAGACCCCCAGGTCACCCTTCACTTGCCCCCTTCTTGGCCAGTAGGTGCAGGGCAGATCAGCTGAGGCGGGATGGGGAGAGGGCGTTTCAGAAGCCCTTCCTGGGTTTCTTATCCTTCTCTTCCATTTTTCTTCTTCCTTCCTCCCTTCCTTCACCCCTCATTCAGTGTCCCCTAACCATACCTCAGGTCCCCACTGCCCCAGCTCGGGCCTGTCTGGCTTTGCTGGCGGAGCAGCCCAGGGTGGTGGCTGTGGCAGTGTGGGGCATTGGAGGCCACTGTACCCCCAACAAGGGGATGTCTGTGGAGTGTAACCCCAATTCTGCAGCCTTCGGGTCGTGGGGGTGGGGGGACTCCCTTGGTTGATGTTTCTCCCATTCATCAGCCTCTAAGCCAGTGATTTTCCACCAGTGTGTCATGGCACACTGGTGTGCTGTGAGATGTTAGGTGCACTGTGAAAATTTTTAAAGATCATGAATTATTTTGGAAAGTTCAAAGCACATAAGTATATATATATATTTTTACTCTTTTCTTTGATCAACATAATTTAAGTGCATTATGGAAGTTTAACTATAGGTTCAAGTGTGCTATGAGATAAAAATGTTGAAAAACACTGGTCTAAGCTTAGGACAAGATGGAAGCCTCCAGCACCCAGGCAGGGCCTCTCCTCCCCTCTCACTACCCACCTCCAGACACTAATTGGGAGATCTCCTGGGTACTTTGCCGAGTCTGATCCCTGTGCCTCAAGCTGGATCTGTTTTCTACTTACCTGGCTCTGGTCTCTGAGCCAGCTGCCAACCCCTGTAAGGCACAGTGGACACAAACCCTTTAATACTTAGTGGCTTCTTAAGCACAGACATTGTTCTATCTATAGCAAGACCCTGAACTGCCAGCAAGGAGCACTGGCTCTATCTTAATTCTGCCAATAAGGACCTGGCAAATCGCTTTACCTCTCGTCTGACCTCTGGATCAGTCGGTACACATACTGGCGGAAAACAACAACGGTCTATGATGTCACAGTTCTGTGGGTTGACTGGGCGTTGTTTTCTGCTCCACCGGTGGGTCAGCCAGGGACGTCTGGGATTCTGGTTTGGTCCCTCCATGTGATCTTTCATCCTGGGCTTTTTCATGCCATGGCGGTCACAGGATGGACTAAGAGGAAGAGGTTGACAGCTGCAAGGCTCCTTACGGACTAGGCTCTGAGGCACACAGCTTCACTTCCACAGCTTTGTCTTGTCAAAGTGAGAGACAAGTTCAACCCGGAAACAAGGGGTGGGGAGATGGACTCCAGCTTTTGACTGGAGAAGCCTCAAGTTCACATTACAAAAGGCTGTGGGGGCCATGTGAGTGTGAATGAGGGGGAAGGGCTGGGGATTGTAACAATCTACCTCATCTTCAAAATCCCTCTAGAAGGGGTTGGGGGGGGTCACAGTGAATGGCACACCTCTTAGGGGCAGGACACAATTATAAGAGGCACTTAACAAAGCCACTCAGTATAACCTAATTCTTTGTATTCTCAATGAATCCCAAACAATAAAAAAACACAAAAAACCCCCAAATCCCTTCTGGTATAAACTATGAGTCCTTTTTTCTTCCTCCTCTACCTTTCCCCTCTTTTCTTTTCTTTTCTTGTTTTGGAATTTTTCATAATGATTTTTTGTTGTTGTTGTTTGGGATTCATTGAGGGTACAAAGAGTTTCTTTTCTTTTCTTCTTTTCTGGCTGCAACTCACTCTGTTGCCCAGGCCGGAATGCAGTGGTACAAATCATAGCTCACTGCAACCTTGAAATCCTAGGTTCAAGCGATCCTCCTGCCTCAGCCTCCCACAGTGCTAGGCCTATAGATAGGCATGCCCAGCACAGCCAGCCAAGCTGATTCTTAAACCAAATCGCCCTTACAAAGATGGGTGAAAGCTTTACTTCTAGAGAAGCATAGCTTCAAGGTGAAATTAAGTACCTGGGATCAAATCTCAACTCTCTTTCTAGCTGTGTCGCCTCAAGCAAGTTACTTTCCTATCTTTGTCTCAGTTACCTCCTGAAAGTTGGAGATGCTAACAATGACCACAGGGTCGTTGTGTGAAGTGGGTAGTGCACATACTCAGAAAACTAATGAAGTAGTGAGTGGTGCGCAGTTCGGTTATAGCATAAACGATAAAAGATTTTTAGTGTCCACTTGGGTTTTAGAGAACAGAAATTGGAACTCTGAAACTACCCCTGGGACCACACTTGGTCTTGCAATATCTGCAGAGCACAGACATTCAGATGCTTTTACTCTGCAGAGGACAGACATTCAGATGCTTTTACTCCAAATTAAAAGACAAACCCATACTTGTTTTTAATGTTTATTTTTAACTTTTTATCTTTACGAGACAAACCCATACTTTTAAAAATTAAAATTGTAACATTTCATTGGTCTTTTCTCCACACATGCACATTCGCCATCAAGGAAGTTGCTGAAACTATTTAAATTCTTAGGCAGTTGCTTTAAACCACAGGACTTTCACCCCAGCAGTGGCCTGCAGCTGCTAAACATCTGCTTTGGGTGGGGAGCAATGGATACGCCTTTAGCTTTGGGGCCAGGAGTTAGGTTCCAGGTCTGACATTATAAAGGCATTGAAATTGCTGACATCAGGGACAGATCCTTGCTCTTTATTTTTTTTTATTTGTAGAGGCAGAGTCTCACTTTATCACCCTTGGTAGAGTGCCGTGGCATCACACAGTTCACAGCAACCTCCAACTCCTGGGCTTAGGCGATTCTCCTGCCTCAGCCTCCCGAGTAGCTGGGACTACAGGCGCCCACCACAACGCCCGGCTATTTTTCTGTTTTTGTGGTTCGGCCGAGGCCAGGTTTGAACCCGCCACCTGCCGAATATGGGGCCGGCACCCTACTCGATGAGCCACAGGCCCCACCCCTGATCCTTGCTCTTAATAGTGCTGTACTTTTACCTGTTTTAGTCTTGAGATATCTCTCATGAGGGTGGCTGTCAACTCTACCTGCCCTGATGGGGCACCAGAGGATTTGGTTCTGGATGTTTACAGCGTGCTTTCCATGGAATATCTTTTTTAAAAAAAATTTTTTTTTTTTTTTTACGGGCAACTAGTTCTACTGCCAATCCGTGGAATATCTTGGTGGACGGCCTAATGCATACGTGTCCAACCACAGCAGGTGTGCCTCTTGCAGGAAGCCTGTTTATGCTGGCAGACGCCCTCGTGGCTCTCGTCTGACTTGTGTCAAGTTCATTTCTACAAAGAGAGCCACTCTTTCCTGACTGGGAAAGAAGTTAGGTTCAGATGTGTCAGTCAGGGGAGACATGGAGGAGGCAACTCCACACACACATGCATGGTGGAAGCCAGAGAGAGGGCAGCCGCCTCACAGGGCTGCGAGGAAGCGGGGAGCCGCCTAGAGCATGGGTGCCCAACCAGTGAGTGGGGAGCAGCCTGCCTCCTCTGGGGTCCAGGCTGTCACCTGGCTGGGTTTCCCATCGGGGGACGTCTAGCTGGTAGGTTCACAGCAGGCAGGCACAGTGCCACGAGTCATGCTGTGACCGAGCCGTGGTCATTGAGGCCAAGCTGCACAGAGCATGTGGTGTGTGTGGGTCACTGGGGCGAGGCAAGTAGGTTGCATCCAGCTGTCCCAGGGAGAGGTGGCCACTAGGAGGTGATTGGCTAAGGCAGATATCTGGATGGACCACAAAGAGGAATTGGGAGGGGGCAGGGAACTGGAAACTGCCGAAGGCGACTAAGACCTGCTTCTGGTATGAGAACGTCAAAGCTGTATTCAAAATGGATGCTGTGGCAACATAAAATTATAGGCACTCACTATAAAGAGCAAGACAACTCATTTTTATTGCTACTCTACAAAAATTCCAGGGTTATGGTGGGGATGCTTCTTAGACACTGTGTTTCTAGTGACTTTTCCAAAGGTGACTGGAAAGGGTGCTAGGGTCTTCTGGTGTTGTTTGCTAAGACCCCAGGTGCCACAGGGAGTTGGGGTTCTTTGGGATGTCTTCCTGCCCAGCCTCACCTCCAGCCCCAACATGTAAAATCACCATCATCATTAATTATAATCATCACTGAGCTCCTGAATTCGGATTCAGAAAGAGAGAGGCAGAGGATAAAACAGTGCACACATTTCCCCTTAATATTGGCAGAAAATATTTGGAGGCAACAGTAATGAGTTTTGGAACCATTTGCTTGTAAATGAGTCTAAACATGTGTATTATTATCTGCACTTTTTAGAGTTTTCACACAGCTACTTTTTTCTCTTAAGAGAAAAAAAGAAAACTTTCTAAGACTTCATTTTGATCTTTAACATCCAGCTAAATGAAGTTCCTTAAGGACAAGTGCATTTTATCGCTTCTCGGCCTTTTGGCTAAGATCAAGTGTAAAGACAAGGGCATTATGTAACCTGGTGAAGGCCGTGAAGCCATTTCAGCTCAGTACGTTCCTAACAACTGCATTTGAAAAACGCTGGCGAAGACTACGGCTCTGTAAATGTGAAAATTCAGGTTTTAATTTAAAAATTATTCCATAAGAAACTTATGCGTATGGTCAAATAATATATTTTATATACAAAAGTGAAAAATGGAAATTAAAAATCTCCTCCCTCAACAACCAGGCCCTGTCCCCAGAGGCAAGAATTGTCTCTAGTTTTTCTCCTAAATTCTTACCGTCAGACATTTGTGTAACATGCTTGTACTCTGTTTCGCCTAATTCTTCTAGTAATTGGCTCCACTCCACGGAGAGATTGTGGATTATCAGCTCACTCCTCCTTTCTTCTCTTCTTACATCCTTTTTTTGACTTCTTTCCATCTCTCCAGTCACGGTTGTTATATTTATAGTTGTTATATTTACAAGGTCATGGTTTAGCACAATTACATTCTGTTCGTGCAGTTATAACCAAAGCTCCTGTTCTGTCCGTAAGTTAATTCTATCAACAGCATTTGTGACAATGTTATTATGTCATAAGGACAGCCAACCGTGATTTCAGCCGTGTAGCACAAGATGTCATCCTTTTCTTTTCTTTTTTTTTCACTTTTTTTTGGGGTGGGGCTGGGTTTGAACCTACCACCTCCGGCATATGGGGCTGGCGCCCTACTCCTTTGAGCCACAGGCCCCACTCATCACCCTTTTCTTTTAAAAAAAGGAACCAATCAACTTTGTTCACTGAGGAGAATTGTTCAAATATCTCAGCCTAATGAATTTTCCCTTCAATTCTCCCATTTCCTTCACTTCTACAACATCGTATTCAGTGGCCCCTCTTTTATTGCTTAAGTTAGAATGTACTTATTTCTTTGAATTTGCATAGTTGTTTCGATAGGGTACATCATTGATAAGTTTTTAGTAATTGTTTGACTGCAAACATCTTTATTTCACTCTAAGATTTTCCAGGGCATAAAATTTTAGCTAGAAGTAATTTTTCATTAAACTATTAAACATATTGCAAGATTGTCTTCCAGAGTCCCGTGTTGCTTGAGAAAAGCCTGATATTTGTTTCATATTGGTAATCTGATGTTTTTCTGGAAGCTTTTTTTTCTTTTTATCCTTGGAGTCAGGAAATGTGAACAGGATGTGTCTAGATGAGAGTCTTTTTTTAAAAAAAAATCTTGTTCAGGACTTGATAAACCCTTTCAGTCTGAAACTTCTTATCTTTATTCACATGAAAGTTCAAGGGCATCTTCTGTTATCATTTTGATTATTTTTCCTCTTCAGGTATGACTGACTGTACAGTTTGACCAAAATTACTCTCAGATAGATGTCAAACTTCCTGAATATAATTTCCATTTCTCCACTTGTCTGCCATATTTTTTACTTCTTTGTCTTTTTCTGAGCTGTATTTGGGAGAGATTTTAATTCTGCCTTTAAAATCAGCAACTCGGTCTTCAATCCTCTCCACCACCGTTCCTTCTATTTTATTTTATTTTAGGGATCATATTGTATTTTATAATCACTACATTTTCTTTTCTTCTTTCTGACGGCACTCAGTCCCTAATGTAAATTTACTTTTTGGACGTGTAGGTATGAATTTTCCTGAAATAGGAGCTTTGTGCTTTCGTGTAAGTGGTTGGGGAATGTTAAGAGACCAACCATATAGGTGCTTGGACCAGCAAAGCCAGGCAGATGGTCTTGGGAGGGCTTCATTGGCAGCATCAGGAGGGTTTCATTCTGGGGTGGACGGCTTCTGCACTGCCAACTGCCCTCTGCTCCACTGGAGCCAGCTCGGCTGGGAGCCCTGACTGTCCCCAATACTCTCTTTGCAATCCGATAATTTGCTCCAGGACAGCCCTTTGTGTCTGGCAGAGCCTGCAGCTTCTCAGGGGCTCCCTAAGGCAAATCTACACCCAACTCTTAACTTTGCTATCTAATACTGCTGTTTCCTCAGCTCCTTGCAAACTTTCTTGCCTGCCGATGACATGACACCTTTCCTAATGGCCATGGGAGGGGATAAAATCCACAGGCGTCCTTGGTCCACCATCAGAGAAGCCAGAAGGCTGGAAAGTTTTTATCTTGTGTTGTTCAAAATTCTGCTATAAACTCTCCTGTCATGAAACACTTTCCCAAAGAGCCTATCAAGTTTATCTGTATGCGGAATTTCTAAGGTAGCTAATATGCCCAATTAGCAGGGAGAAGATGCAGCTCCTGCACATTCTTTGGTTAATTAGATCTGCCGTGAAATCATTCATTTGATGACCACCCTAATGAAGCTAATAAAAGCTTCTTCTGAAGCAGCCGATTCTTTGTACCGTAAGTACTGTACCTCGCTCGGCTATGTTGGCACCAGAGCTATCAGACTCATTATCTCCCCAATTCTGATGTCTATTTCTAGGCTCTGTTGGTTTCATTAGATACAAAGTAAAATCACTACCTATTAAAATTGCATTAAAGCAGTAACTTAAACTGACAAAAGCTTAGAAACATAAAGCCTTAGCTGTTGTTTAGCCTCTTGTATATGGAAAATTCCTGCTTTTTGCAGACTCGGAGGGGCTGGACTTTAAAGCCAAAAAATGTTCTGTGTTTCCCTCAGCCAAGGTGGTGCCAGCAGTGCCAGCTGCCAATGAAATGGGTTTGTTTCTCATCAATCAGTGATTCAACTGTGTGTTATCGGTTCGATGATTATTTTCTGATTTCCAGAATCAAATAAGGCAAATGTAAAGATGAGAAGGAAGAGGGGGAATTTTCACAAGGCCGCTATAGCGCCTTTAGAATCACTGAAGGAGGCATTTCTGTTCTAGATGGTCTGGGATTACTTGTAAGCAGACCTGGAGGGCGGCTATCCTTAGAGCATCACCTGTCACCAATACTACTTTCTGCAGAGATTTAAAAAACAAAAAATAAAAATAAAGAAAACATCTTAAAAAAAAATAGAAACATAGATTAAGTGCCCGTGGCTTTCCAAAACCAATATGCAGCCCCCCTGCACCCAGGGGAGTGAGTCAGGACATCCCAGGCTGTGTTTTGGAAGGAGGCAGAGGGCAGTTGCAGAGGGAGAAAGGCATTGGCTGAGAACTCTGTTCCTGGCTCACATCCAGATTAACATGTGACCATCAGCTAGTCGCTCTATGAACCTCTGCTCCCTCATCAGTAAAATGGGCCTGTTGCAATGGTTATACTATTACTCTCACCAAGCAACTCATGTGAGTGTGTGAGTGTAAGCGCGTGTGTTGGTGTGCAATTTCCAAAATCTGTCCTCCAAACAAATTGCCCCTCCCTAAGCTGAGTACCACTGTCCTAACCCATCCTTCCTGCTGACACCAGGTGAATGTTTCCTTTGGACTTTATATTAGGAATTTTTTCCTGGTCTACTTTAAAGTCTGTAGGACAGCCTCTGAATCTGTGCTCAGGGCGAATGTGCTCACAGGCTTGGAAAGAGGGGAAACGGCCCCTCCTTCCTTCATCTCATGCTTCTCAACCCCTGAGTCCCAATGGAATCTATCAGCTGATTCCTGAAGTTGGGTCTTCCAGGCAGCAATCCTAGGAGATGACAGGACACTGTCCCTGGGGGGCATTCCAGAGAAGTAGCCATGCAGTTGATGAATATGATACAAAAATATAAAGAAAAACTATTACCAAAGCCACTGGTTATTAACTTCTCCATATGTACCAGGCACTGTGCTAAATTCTTTAAAAAATTTTTTTATTAAATAATAACTCTGTACACTAATGCATTTATGGGGTACAATGTGCTGATTTGATATACAATGTGGAATGCTTACAGCAAAGTGGTGAACATAACCTTCACCTCACTTACTTATTTGTTGTGCTAAGACATTTATACTCTACTCCAGGCATCCTCAAACTTTTTAAATAGGTGGCCAATTCACTGTCTCTCAGACCGTTGGAGGGCCGGACTATAGTGTAAAAAAAAACAACTATGAACAAATTCCTGTGCACACTGCACATATCTTATTTTGAAGTAAAAAACAAAATGGGAACAAATACAATTCACACCAACGCATGTGGCCCGTGGGCTGTAGTTTGAGGACCCCTGCCTCTTAATAGTTTTGACATGTAACCTTGCATTGTGCACATGAGGTGAGGTCCCACCAAAAGTCCTCCCTGTTCCCTGCGTGCCCCCCATCCCCTGTCTCTCCTCTTCCCTCCTTCTTTCTGGACTCCAGTTGTGTTTTATCAT
This sequence comes from Perodicticus potto, assembly GCA_963574655.1. Classification (NCBI taxonomy): domain Eukaryota; kingdom Metazoa; phylum Chordata; class Mammalia; order Primates; family Lorisidae; genus Perodicticus; species Perodicticus potto. The sequence continues at coordinate 35,725 of CAUYRH010178461.1, forward strand.
TTGTATGAAAGTGTAGGTAATTATATAACGGTTTCATAATAGTATTGAGTACATTGGATACTTTTTCTTCCATTCTTCATACTATACCAAGAATCAATACTTACAAGTCAGTAGCTTTTGTATATTCCAACAACAATCAAGCTGAAAATATAGTCGAGGACTCTTCCTTTTACAGTAGTGCCAAAGAAGATGAAATATCTAGGAATTTACCTAACAAAGGACATGAAAGATCTCTATAAAGAGAATTATGAAACTCTGAGAAAAGTAAACTCTTACACATATTTTTTTCTTGGCTCCTTATAAGAACCTAGTAAACATCATCATCCCATATTACAGATTAGAATACTGAGACTCAAAAGGTCAAGTAACTTTTCCAAGATTCCAGCTCTACGAAGAGGCTGAGCCAGGGACTCTGCCATCTGGCCAAAGAGGCCTCATGAAACAGATTGTCTTTCCAAATATGGGCTAAAACCCTTTAATGCACCATGAAAATAAGAATGGCATTTTAAGAAAATAGAATAGAATAGAAAATATCAGAGTGCATCTCATGCAGTAACTGTAAATACTGATTTTTGAAATTTTGTTGTGTGTATACAGGTGTTGTGATTAAAGTTGGTTTCTTATTGTGAGCTGTTGTAAATTTTTTTTTAAATGAGAAGTTAATGAATGAGATGAAATGAAAAGGGCAAAATGTGGAGGAGTCTGGGTTGTTTCCTCTGGAGATTGACCATTAACTAGCTTTGTCATTTCAAATACTTTCTTCCCATCTCTTGGTCTTTCTGCATGGTTCTTTCTGGCTCTGGGAGTCTATGTGCCTTTGAGAAGCACAGTCAATGAATGTATGTTCTCGCAGTGCAGAGGGTGACAAAGTCAGTGGGAACTGGGGAGCTTTGCAGCGGGAGGAGGAGGTTGTTTTTTCCAGGCAATCATGGAAGTGGGACTCCAAGGCGCAAGACTGGAGGGGTGAGGAAGCTCAGTACTTCCCATGTGGGGCTGAGCAGCTTGAGCAGGCAAAATATTGGTAGTAGAAGGAGAATGAAACTGTTAGGACAAGTGAATGGACCGACAGACACGCATTTAATTCTGAAATGCCTCCTAGACCAGCCAGGTGCCAGGAAAGCACGCTGTGGACCAGATGGGGGCTCCGTGAGCTACACAGCCCCTCTGAGAGGGCAGCCACCACCAACCTCTGGAAGATTGTCTTGCAAGAATACAAATCCCATGCTGCTAGATCTTCAGATTTTTCAACACACACCAGAAATCCGAATTTTTGTTTTTACATGATGAGTTTTGATTTGCAGTGTAGATAATTGTATAAGTTAAGACAAAGCTGCTGCAACAAATATACCTCAAAATACAATGGCTTTAAGAAGATAGAAGCAATATCCCAGGCTGATGGGGCCGCTGTGCTCCATACGGTCATTCAGGGACCAAGGCTTTCTCCATTTGTTGCTCTGGCATCCCATAGGTCACTGCCCTCATCTACACAATCATAGCTGGGTCACAGGCTGTGTCCCAGTGCCTCTCCATAGGCGAGATCAAGCCTGAAGGAGCTGACAGCTGGAGGGGCTGGCCAACCATTCCCCCTGCAGCTGGGCAGCACGTTCTTCCTTGAGGGGGTATCTGGGCAGCACATCTCTGTGTCTGCCTGTATTTGTATCGTCAATAACGATATTTCTCTAATATCATTTATAGTTGTTACACAGACTTTGGTCATATGCATATGCTCATCTGCTTTCTTACTTTTTTTATTTTTTATTTTTTTGCAGTTTTGGGCCAGGGCCGGGTTTGAACCCGCCATCTCCGGCTTATGGGGCCGGCGCCCTACTCCTTTGAGCCACAGGCGCCACCTGCCACCTGCTTTCTTATTTTTGAACTTTTAGATTGTTCTCTTTATTTGCTATTAGACAAAAACATTATAATGAACAGTCTTAACTAAAACCTTAAACACATCCTTATTTTTATTTTTATTTTTTTGATAAATGTCTGAAGTAGAACATTGGTCAGAGGACCGGCCTTTCTGTCTCCAAACAGTTTTGTTTTTCTCCCTTCCTGTTCTTTCCTCACTCCTTCCTCCCTTCTCCTGATTCCCTTCTTTCTCACTCTCCCTTCCTTCTTTCCTTTGTCTTTCCTTGTCTTATCATCATTTCTTCCTTCGTTTATTTACTTTTATCTTAAGTATTAATAAATTAAACCAAACATAAGAAAAGTACATACAAATGTGCATTGTGATTCCTAATAGAAGAAGTAATGATGTGCTGCCATCGAAGTCAACATGTGTCATATTGGGAGTCTCTCCAAATCATCCTGATGTGTCCTTCTCAGTCATTCTCCATATCAGAGGAAACCACTATGTGTATTTTATGAAAAACATTTTCTTGCTTTTTTAAAATATAATTTTGCCATCTGTGTATACATTCCAAAAGAATACAGTTTCATATCACTTATGTGTGTTTTGGGGGCTGTGTATTTTTTAGAGAGGAGGGTCTTGCTCTGTCTGCTCTGGACAACCACTGTATTCCAGCAGTGGCGAGGCATAACCCTTGGGCACCAAAGCCTTGAACTCCTGGGCTCAAGGATCTTACTGTTTCCAGAGTAGCTGAGACGACAGGTGGGTGCCTAGCTCTTTTTGTTTTTCTCATTTTTTTTTTTTTTTGAGATGGGAGTTATATCACCCAGGCTGGACTCAAATTCTTTGGGCTCAAATGACCCTCCAGGCGCACGCCGCCCTCCCTGGTGCAATATCACCTGTGTTTGAACTTGATATGCTGTGTTTGAACTTTATATGCATGAGATAATCTATGTTGCTCCTTTTACTCAACACCATGTTGGCAGGATCCAGTCATGTTTTTGTTATGCTCTAGTTCACTCCTTTTGATTTTATACTTTGTTATTTGAATATACAGCGTATGTATCTATTTTGCTGTTCGGGTTTTGTAAACAATGTCATTTTGAAGATTCTGGTTTATCCCTCTTCAAAAGATTCTGGTTTATCTGGAGGGATAAAAAAGTGCACGTGTCCATAGATTCCGTAGTGAATAAGCCCAAATGAGAAGAATTGCTGCGTCATAGGGTATGAAAATTTTCAAGTTTGCAAGGAAATGCATAAACCTTATTTCCAAAGTAGTAATAATATATAATACACACCAGCAGTGTATAAGAGTTCCCAACCTTACCCACAATTGGCACGGCCAGATTTTTTCATTTTTGGTAATTTGTTGGTATCTAATATCTTACTGTGGTTTTTAATCATAACTCCCTGATTACTAATGAGATCAAGAACTTTTATGTGTCTATTGGCAATTTCATCTTCCTTTGTGAAGAGCCTGTTCAAATATTTTGCATGTTTTTCCTGTGAGGTTACCTGCCTTTTTCTTATTGATCTGTGGAATTGTTTGCGTAATATGCAAAGAAGTCCTTTGTCACTCACAGGTGTGGCAGTGTCTTCTCCCGTACCATGGTTTATTCTTCACTAGTTCTTTAGGGTACTTTTTTGATGAACAGAAGCTTTTATTTTTTATTTTTATTTTTTTTGAGACAGAGCCTCAAGCTGTTGCCCTGGGTAGAGTGCTGTGGCATCACAGCTCACAGCAACCTCCAACTCCTGGGCTCAAGCGAGTCCCTGCCTCCGCTTCCCAAGTAGCTGGGACTACAGGCGCCCGCCACTACACCAGGCCATTGTTTGGTTGCAGCCGTCATTGTTGTTTGGTGGGCCCAAGCTGGATTCGAACCCGCCAGCTCAGGTGTTTGTGGCTAGTGCCTTAGCCACTTGAGTCACAGGCGCCCAGCCAAAGCTTTTATTTTTAATGTTGTCATATGTACATATTTTTCTTCATGGGTAGTGCTTTCGTATTTAACATTTTTTTCTCTGGTTGAAATCATTAAGCTATTCTGCTATTATTGCTTTATCTTTCACATCCAGGTATATAATTCAATGGAAACTGAGTTTTATGGA
>CAUYRH010178465.1:0-13935 GCA_963574655.1 Perodicticus potto
TGGGTGGAGGGAGGGTGATTGGTGGGATCACACTTACGGTGAATCTTACAAGGGTACAAGTGAAAATTACTAAATGTAGAATATAAATGTCTTCATATAGTGATTAAAAGGCCATGAAGGCTATGTTAAATAGTTCAATTAAAATATTTCAGATTGTATATAAAGTCAGCACATTGTGCCCCATGATTGCACCAATGTACACAATTATGATTTAATAAAAATTTAAAAAAAAGAAGGAAAAATATCAAATTTGTGAAACTAAAGTAGAGATTTTGGCAGATCATTGTGTCAAAAATAAAATCTCTGACCTTAATTTGAATGCCATTATAAATTTATTTTAAAAGTTCAAAACAGAATGAAAACAATGTATTGCAGTGATAATACAAACACAAATTATGGTAAGTCTCAGATTATGGTAAAACTATGCTTTTGCTAAATCAAGAAAGATATAGGGCATGAATGGGCTTGAATTCATGGTAGTAAATGTATAATTTATAATTGTATCCTAAAAATCAGCAATGTTCTACCAATTCAAATACAAGTCATGATTTTTAAATTTTAAAAATATTATTACATACACACCAATATTTCAATTATAATATTTTGAGAAAAACTGATATTGTGTAACGATAACAAAATATTAGCATAATAATTTTGACATGTTTGCAGCCCGTGATCAATCTAATTTTAGAAATCTTTGAATCATTAAAGAACTACTGTTAAGTCAACCTATGTGTCCTATTTTATTGAATTTTTCTGCATATAAATTTTCTTTTCTCTTTTATTTTTTACAGTTTTTGGCTGGGGCTGTGTTTGAACCCACCACCTCTGGTATATGGGGCCAGCGCCCTATTCCTTTGAGCCACTTGCATATAAATTTTCTAAATTTGGACTGTATTTTCTTAAAAATCAATAGAAGGAGTTATATTCTATACCAGGATGGTATCAGTTGAGAAGATGTCGTAGCTCTGTAATGTGTCAATGTGGTTATACCAAACTTCTTTTCCTAGCATTCTTTTCCCTGTATATCTTTGTTTGGATGGCCCACCAGGAGCATATTTTTTGCCTTAGAATTTGCAGAGTGGAAGAGAAGCAGCAGTGACCGAGCTTTTCACTTGTGAGAAGTCTGGCAGGTGCTTCTGTAATTCATATACCTTACTGTTTATCTACTGACTCATTTCACTGGTATATGGTAACACCCAGCCAGGTAATTGCTTTGCTTTTCCCTGAACCCCACTTTAGCTCCTATCTTTCTTGAACCAGTTGCATATTAAACATCCTGATAAACATCACCAACTTTCGGGGCAGAGCTCTTCTTAACAAGGTTGAAGTCAATGAAAACTGAAAGAATCCCAGTTTATCTTCATGTGATCCGGCCCATACTCATGAGATGCTCATGTTTGTAGATTCCAGCTTGTCCTTGCTCTCTCTAACTTTATATCCATCTTTCTTCTCTAAATGTCTTCCCTATAACTGTCTAGTTTCAAAATCAGACATTAAGATAACAGCAATGAAAAAAACATTTTACCCAGCTCTCACAATTGTGTAAGCTGAAATCCCTGCAATAAGTCATATGAAAATATATGTATTCAAACATGCATATTTCTGTATATATATTTTATTGTAACTGTAAGTCACAAAACTATGTCCTTATAAATAAATTGGAAGTAATGTATGCAGTACTTCATTAGTCACATATACTGGAAGAACTGAAAGAATATCAATTTGGTTGTAGTGACTGATGGGAGACAGGTAGGAAAGAGTTTGGAGAAATGGGCAGAATCTGAATTTTGGAGTTTAGATTTTATTCTGAGTGCAATGGCAAGCCATTGAAGAGTCAGAGTAAGGGAGTAACGGTTTGATTTACATTCGGGAAGATTCCTCTGAAATGTGATTGCAGGGGTGTGAAATGAAAATAAAGAGACAACTTAGGAATCTCTTAATGTAAACTAGGAAAGAAATGACAGAAGCATTAACAAAAGGAAATGACAAAGAATAGGGAGGAAAACATGGATTTCAGATGTATTTTGGTGATATAATCAATGGTATTTGCTAACAATAGGTAGAATGCGGGGTTAGTGAGTTACTCTGTGTGTGTGTGTGTGTGTGTGTGTGTGTTTATTTGGTAGTCACACTTCATTTTTATTTATATATATTTTTATTTTATTACATGTGTTTTTTCCAAGTTAATTTGAATTCCTTTTGGAATGTCATATAACTGCGGTTCTCCATTAGGTATGGATTTTCCACCTAGGGAAAATTTAACAATGTCTAGAGACATTTTTGTTGTCACAATTGGTGGGAAGGGTGTGAAAGGCTTTTATGGAGTCAAGGCAAACTATGTTAAATCCTACAATACAACGTACCTCACAATACAAAGTACCTCACAACAAAAAATTTTCTAGCACAAAGTAAGAGTAATATTGATTGAAGAAAAATACTGGTTAAAGAAAAAAAATAAATACTCTGATTTTAAAAGATAAGTAAAGGATCTGAATAAATATTTCTCAAAAGAAGACATAGAAATAGTTAATAGGAATATGAAAACATGCTTGACATCTTTTAGTCATCAGAGAAATGCAAATCAAAGTCACAAAGAGATTATCTTACCTCAGTTAAAACAGCTTTTATAAAAAAAACACACAAGCAGTAATGAAAGACGACGAGGATGTGGAGAAAAGGAAACAGTCATACACTGTTGGTAGGAATGTAAATTATTACATGACTAAAGATGTCAAGCATGTTTTCATGTGCCTATTACATTTACATGGAGAACAGTCTGGAGTTTCCTTTAAAAAATGAAAAAATAGATATACCATATAACCCAGTAATCTTGCTGCTAGGTATACACCCAGATTAAAGCAAATTTAGCATATGGTATTAAAAAGATATCTGCATTCCCTAGTGTATTTCTGCATTATTTCCAACAGCCAAGATCGGAATCAATCTATGTTTTCATCGACACATGAATGGATAAAGAAAATATGGTACATATACATAATGGACTATTATATAGCCATAAGGCAATGATGAAAGTCTATCATTTGAAACATCATGGATGGAGCTAGAGAACATTGAATTAAGTGAAATAAATTAAAAACAAAATACAAATATTGTACGTTCTAACGCTTAAGTGGGAACCAAATATTAAACTAATTTATCTTATAGAGATAGAAGTACAAGGATAGTTATCAGTTTCTGGAAAAGATCTTTGTGAAGGCAACATAAAATGGGATGGTTAATGGATGTAAAAAGATAGCTATTTGGATAGAATGAAAATTATTTGGTAGTAGACAAAAATGACTACAGTTAACAATAAGTTATGGTATATTTTAAGATACCTAAATGAGTGGAATTGGAATGTTCCTAACAAGAAGAAATGATAAATACTTGAGGTGATGGATATCCCAATTACCCTATACATATCACTTGTACCTCATACATAAATACAGCCATGAATTATGTACCCACAATAATTAAAATTTAATTTTTTTAAACATGACCTTACCTTATATTATTTTCTTTTCCTTCCTTCCTTCCTTCCTTCCTTTCTTCCTTCCTTCCTTCCTTCCTTCCTTCCTTCCTCTCTCTCTCTCTCTCTCTTTCTCTTTCTTTCACTTTTTTTTTTTTTTTTTTTGTAGAGACAGAGTCTCACTTTATCACCCTGGTAGAGTGCTGTGGCAGCACACAGTTCACTGCAACCTCCAGCTCCTGGGCTCAGGCGATTCTCTTGCCTCAGCCTCCCGAATAGCTGGGACTACAGGCGCCCGCCACAATACTCGGCTATTTTATTGTTGCAGTTCTGCCTGGGCTGGGTTTGAACCCACCAGCCTCGGTATATGGGGTCGGCGCCCTACTCACTGAGCCACAGGCACTGTCCTATTATTTTCTTTACAGATTAAAAAAGCCAAAGAACTTTCAAAAGATATGCAACAGCAGACAGAGCTTACAAACTTTCAGCATCATTTCTCTTTGGTTGTGTTCTTGTAACATGTTGGGTAACTCTCACACAAAATTTAGAAATATAGGCAGCCTAAAAAATAATTAATTTCCATTTGGGGGGAGGGTCCATGAATGACTTGTTTTCTTCTTGAGTCATATTTACAACCAGGTATAAACATCACTTCCTATCATGGATTCAACTGGGAGTCAAACCATTGTTTTATAATTCAGTTTATTTTTTACATAATACCAGAATTGTGGCACTCTTATTCAGTTTCAAGATGTATTGTTGACCACACTAGAGTGGATATATGTACTGCTTACCTCCTTTAGTCCAGAAAAACAAAGGTTATTAAAATGAGGAAAATATAGCAAAAGGAAGAAAAGAACGGAAGGTGGAAAGAAGGAAATAAAAAAGAAAGTAGGGAAGGAAAGAAAAGAGGGGAGCAGGGGAAGAGTGGTAGAATGAAAGAAAGAAGTAAACAGGAAGGAAGAAAATAAGGATGGAAGAGGAATAAAAGGAAAAGAAAAAAGAATGAAAGGAAATGTATGGCACAGCCTGTCCTTTCAAATAAGTGTTAACTTTCTACAGGGATTGCCTTGAGCTTGCTGCCACTTATTCCTTTGGTTTCAGTTGTATTGAAAGCGGGTGAAAAGTACTGCATTATTCTATAGCCACAGATCTTACAGCCAGTACAAATATATTCCGAAAGAAGTATGATCCAGATTCCCTTTCGGGTCAGTCTCCCTAACCTTTAATGTACATGATCTTTGAAAATTCAAGGGCTTCTCCCCAGTGCTCAAACACCAAACACACACAGACACAAACACACACTCACGACCTCATGACTGTGCGTACACATGTTCACACTTGACAGAAAAAAGGTAAACAGAACACACAAAGCATTTTTTAGTATGCTGCTCTCTATAGAATGTTTATGAAGTGGGAGAAGGGAGAAGACATTGCAGCAATGGGCTGAGGTGTGAGAACTGTGAATGTTCCCCAGGTGATTCTAATATATTGCCAGGGTTGCAAAGTATTATTTACAAGTAATTCAGAATCGCTAAATGAGTGGAGTTTTAACATTTGCACCGCAGAAAAATGGTTATTCAGTGGGATCTTGGAGAAGGTTATTGGATTGAATTTTTTTACAATGTATGCCTAGATAAAAACATCACACTATACCCCATAAACATACATAATTACCATTTGTCAGTTAAAAATAAACTTAACAAAAGTTACAAAAACATATCTTGGCCTCTAGATTTTTTTCTCACCTTGCTACATACACACTGGGCAGCTTGAAATCTTTTCAGGATATAAACTTGAGGAAAGTTGGATCTCTGTCTTGTTTGTTACTCCCTAGCACCTAAGACAGACCATTATACACTGTATGCTAATTAAAATTGTAGAATAAATAAATGAAAGAATCATTCAATCAGTTGGGATAGCCAATGTAACACATCCAAGAGTATTTCTAACCCGATATTAGAGGATGTTACTTTTGCCTCACATTTACTGCCTTAAGCTTCAATACGCTCTCAAAAGCGATGAGTTAGAGCAGAAATCATTTTTAAAATCTGAGACCGGGGAGGAGTCTTAGAACTTAAATTGTATGCAAAGTTTTGTCCATCTGTCCTGTTTTTTTTTTTTTTTTTTTTTTTTTTTAAGGACAGTCTTATTTTATTTATTTATTTATTTATTCATTTTTGATTTCACACTGAGTTATTCTTTAGGTTTTAATTGCTATAACACGTCTCAAAGAAGAGATGAGGTTACATTTTGAAAAAAAGCTAAGCTCTGTTTTGAGATTATAAAGAGAACATAAAAATGACACTTCCTTATAAAAACATTTTATAGTTTTCACAGAGCCATAAACAGTCCAACATATATAAACACAAAGGTATACATGTAATTATTAGACCAAGTAATTATTAAGGCTTAATTTATTAAGCTCCCTTTGCACACATAAAATATGTACATGTATATATGTATACCTGCGTGTATACATATACACATATACATACATACATAATTCTCTTTAACATTATCATTGAATATACCAATGCTACTTTTTTATTACATCTGTCCTGTTTTTCTGGAAAGAATTTCTATAACTTTGTATATGTTTTCAAAGTACTCCAATGACCCTGAAGATTAAAAATGACCAAATCAAAGAATGCATACTTTCCTTGAGAGCCATTTTCTTTTTCAGAGAAGGTTTTGCTACAGTTCCTTTTAAAAAGTCATCTTGCCTTGCATAGTTAAAACAGAATTTAGTAGGCGAACATCTATACATTGCACACATATTTTGAGTAACCCACCAGTTGAATATGATATTCACTTGTGGTGCTTACAAAGGGGGAGGTGAAAATTGTAAATGAAAAGAAGTAGAGGGAATCTTGAAGTAGCCTGAATTTTGCGGAGTTTTGTACCTGATGCCCTTGACTCCAGACAGATTTTGCCAATTACAGGAGCAAGGGTTTTGAAAGGCTTCTGACTCCAAATAAGTCTGTTTGATTCTGCAAATGTGCCAATTCCCCTGCTCTCTCTAATTACCTGATTGAAAGCACCAGTTGCTCAGAAGTGCTAAGCAAATAGCCTCTTGTTTGCTGAAGCTGCAGCAGGAAGGGGAATTTTAAGCTAGTAACAGGTATGCAATACCCTCTGACTGTTCCTTGCAGCCTTGGGAAATAGGCAAAGGTCATTTGCCATTATTTTCTGAATTGGCAAAACCCTATTTTCTGATTAGTTTTCTCTGATAAAATAAAGTATATTTGCTTTTCTGTAATTATCAATCAGTACACCAAAAGAATCCATTTGACAAATATACATTGAATGTTTACAGTTTGCAAATTACTGCAAAACATCTCCATTTTATAAATATAATTTTGCTTTGTAAAGATAAGAAATGATTAAAAAATACTAAAACTGTACAAAATAAAACATACCTACATGTTGACATAATAAACATTATTGGTTAACTTTTCAGATGACATTAATTTTGGTAATATGGTATTAGTCATGAGACTTATTTTCCTATCTTTTATATAAGCTGAGATTATAAAATAACAATTTAGATCTTCTCTATATTTATTTGCAGGTAGGATGTGAGATATGTGGAATGCCTATGAGAATTTATAAGGATTTTTAGTTGAATTTTGTCCCCATAGTATTATACATGCAACAGTTTTAGATTTCAGAATGTCTCAAACTGTCAGGTTCTCTACACTGTGAATTTAAATCTGATGAGGACAGTCTAGCTTTTAAATAAGTCCCCAACGTGTTTTATTTAAATTAGAATATTCCATGACTTGTGGCATTCTTTAGAAATTTGCTGACCCAGAGGTCTTGAATATAATCTCATGTCAAACATAATCATCGTTATCATCTACTGATATTGGTTTTGTAGGAAAAAGATGCTTTTCTATTGAGAGGCATATGATATATTTAATGGTAGCAAAAGCTATAATTTGCTTCAAGTTTTCAGTGAGACTCAGAGCTTAAACTTCAGTTCCAAAATTTTAAAAGAACATGAGTATTTTGAATAATAAATTTGGTCCCTAGAATAACATGATGCAATATTTCACATGTCAAATAAAACAAGTGACGGAAATGAAACCCTTTCTTCATGATTTTTTAAATTAACTATTTTATTTGTTTGTTTATTTGGGATTCATTGAGGGTACAAAGAATTAGGTTAGGATGATCGCCTTTGTTAGGTAAAGTCCCTCTTATAATTGTGTCTTGCTCCCATGAGGTGTGCCATACATCATGACCCTTCAACCCCTCCCCACTCCCCTCTTGCTGTTCCCTCATTCCCTTATCCCCCACCACGTATCGGGTCATCTACTCAATTCTAATATGAAAGCAGTAGAAATCATCCTTCTTAATACCCATATAGCAGTGTTTTCCCACTACCTTTTAAACAATTTTTCCTCTCCACAAAGGGAGAAGTAATAAATGTGGAATCAAGTTGTTTCTAACTAAAGGTACATGAGTATATTACTGATCAGTTTAACAAACAGAAGAAAACAAAACTTTCAAAGCTGACCTGCTGCTACATGCAGTCAGAAAATTTAATTCGAAGGTAGACACATAGGTGCCCCTTTCACATAAAGAGCAGTAGGGTTGAATGGTTTGCTTAAACTCTTTGGACTCAGTTTCTCTATGTGTAGGTTTAGTACAGTCAAGCAAAAACTCTCAAATCAAACTCAAATCTCTTTGCCTCCAAAGTCTTTCAGAATAAACTGATCTGGGGTATATTCAAGCATCTGCATTTTTAAGCTCCTCAACTGATCTTTTTGTGTAGCCAGAGATGAGAAACACAATGATAGATAGAGAAAGTGTCAGCACACTGTTATTGAAGGGTCAAAGCTGGCCAGTCACTTTTAAAAATATTTTGTTTTATGGGAACACAGCCATGCTCACTCATTTATGTATTGTCTGTGATGATTTCACAGACAAGGGCAGAGTTGAATAATTTTGACAAGACTATATAAACTGCAATGCTGGAAATATTTACTATTTGGCCCTTTACAGAGAAAGTTTGATAGCTCCTTTAATAGAGAAAAGAATATAGGATCTAAAGTCAGACCATCTGATAGAATTAGATTTGAAATGTGATTCTTCCTTTTACTTACTATGTGATACGGGGTAAGTCATTTCAATTCTCTGAGCCTGATGTAGGATGATTGCAAGAATTATATGAGATAATGTACTTAACTTGGTTTGATTTAGCTTGGCATATAATATGTGTTCAATGGAGTTTGCTACTCTTCTACTACCTTTTGCTTTTCTCTCTGTTTCTCATATGCACTCTCTGATACCTACACAAATGCATGTATATAGCATCTAGAAAATGAAACTAGCTTCCAAAAGACATATTCCTTTGTACCCTGAATCCTGTAGCACACTATAAGAGGTTTAAATGTCACCTGAAAACTCTGGCAAGTGGAGCCAAAGAAATAGAGGGCATAGTTGCTGCAAAGAATAGTGAAAAATTCACTTTGTAAAGTTTGCATACCTTCTTGTTGTGGTTTCTAAATGAAGAAAATGTTTATCCAACAGTGGACATTCATTCAATAAATATTTATTGAACTTGTATCATATATCAGTTACTAGGCTATATACTGAGAATATTATGATAAACAAGAAAAGGTCATTACCCTTAAGAGACTTAAAACATAATTGGAGAAAAAATAAGTAGATAGTTACAAACAATGTGATCCATGATAAGATAGCTGTGGTAAGAATATGATGCTGTGGGACATAGGGCAGACAGCTAACAAGTTTTGGACTCTTCTGCAAGCCTTCCTATGGGAGATGATAGTTATGCTGGGAATTGAAGGATGAAGGGTAAACAAGGCCCAGGATAGTGCTGTTCCAAAAAGAGAAGTTTAAAGTATTTGAAAAAAAAGGATAAGATGTTGGAGAGGACAAAGTTGGTTAGGATCTGAAAGAATTTAAGTAGGTATAGGACAGAGAGTTCTGGGTGGTGGTGGAGATAAGAGCTGATGCCAAAGATAGAGGCCATGTCATATGAGGAGTCATAAACCATGCTAAGGACTTTGGGTTTTATCTTGAAGAAAATAGAATTTTAGATAGGTTAGTCACATTGAATATGGGTTTAAGGAAGGTAAGACTGTCTATGTAAGGAATGTGTATAACAGGTAGAAAGATGGTGAGTGGGCACAGTGGCTCATGCCTGTAATCCTAGTACTCTTAGAGGCCAAGGCTGGTGGACTACTTGAGCTCAGGAGTTCAAGAACAGCCTGAGCAAGAGAAAGACACAGTCTAAAAATAGCTGAGCATTGTGGTGGGTGTCTGTGGTATCATTTACTTAGGAGGCTGAGGGAAGAGGATCATTTGACCCCAAGAGTATGAGGTTGCTGTGATCTATGCCATGATGGCACTCTACCCCAGACAATCAGGTGAGGCTCTGTCAAATAAAAAAAAAAAAAAAGAGGTGGAAAGATGGGAGGCAAAAACACTAGTTAGGCAAAGTTAATTTTCCCAATATTATTCAAATTTATTTCCAGTAGTTGAAAATTTATGTAATAGATTCACTTGAACTCATTAATTTTCTTTTGATTCTCAAGCACTGTTTTCAAATGCAATGATTAAAAATGTTTTCTTCTGCAATGCTGATGGTGAGGAGGCCAATCTCTTATGTAATGTGCATTTTTGTTCCAATTTATATTCAACAGTTGTGAAGATTAAAATTCTTACTAATTTAACAATTATTGGCTAACCATTAGATGTAACCTAAAAGACTTTTGCTTAGCTAATTTTGGACCAAGTGGACTACTTCCTAACATTTACTCTAAGGTCAAAAAAGGTATACCTAATCAGATGACAAACCATTCCATAGTTTTCTCTCTGTCATCAATATCTATTTGCAAGAGTCTTTGCAAAGTTATACCTCTCTCTGTTCTAGCTTAGCAAAATTATTCTTCATTTATCCTTTGCTAATTCATAATTTCAGGACCACTCTTTTCTCACATTGATCATCTACTCAGTCATCTGTAACCAGTTCTATAATTTCTACACTCTTAATAACTTTATACCATTTCCAAAACTTATGCCTCTTCTACTCCTAGTTTAAATGGTGTTTATCATTCTTCCAGATTGCTGCAATAGTTCTTCGAGGCCTCAAAATACAGCTCTGTGAACTTATCTCTTAGCACTCCCCATTCCCACGAGAATATATTAAAAGGAGATCAGAACAGGAACAGGAAGATTACTTACAAGGATTACAGTGTAACCAAGGCAACGTATGATGGTAGCTTAGGAAAACGTACTGGGAGAGATAGACAAAAGTGGACTGTTTCATGAGTGATTTTGAAAGGAAAATTAACAAGTTTCCCCTGAATTGTACATGGAGAAGCAAGGATTGAGGATAATTGCTAGGAACATGGTTTATGTGATTGGATGTCTAGTAGTGTTGATCACTGAGGTAGGGTATGTTGGTAGAGGTATGAGTTTGGTAGATATGGTATATACTTTCCATTATCTTCTCTGATTTTATCTTTACTCTTCTTGGCCATTATCTATACCTGGAGAGGTTAGCCTTTATAGACTGTATTGACTCAGCTCCCTTGATGTCTGGGATCTGGTTGAGTTTGGCCAATGAGAGACTCTGGCAGAAGATCATAGGACAGATAGAAAAGTTAGTGCATTATTTCTATGACCCTTTTTGCTTATTGATATTGTGTGGTTTCATTCTTATTATCTTTTCTCCTGATGATTAGTGATAATGAACATTTTGTTCATAACAATTTTTTTGCCATTCGGCTATCTTCTTTTGAAAACCTTTGGTTCATGTCATTTGCCCATTTTTGAATTGAGTTGTTCATTTTTCCCTTGCTGAGAAAATCTGGGTATTTTTTTTTTCAAATAAGCATCTAATATACTCATGGGAAAACTGACAGATGTTCACTAAAATTGTATCCTACCTTCATCGATCAATTTCTTTACCTCTTTGGTATTTATGACCTATGATATGATATATACAGACAGTATCCCTGTGTTGGGAGGGTCAAATGAGATGGCATGTGTAAGTGTCTGGCCAAGTACTTGGAACATAGAAAGCATTCAGAAGGGTTAGCTGTGATTACTGTTGTCAACCACCTGGTAGATGTTTACATGATATATTTATTCACACTTACTAATAAATGGCCTGTGTTATTTTCTATTGTTTACCCTTCTTCTATTTCTCATGATATCTTTCTTACAGATATCAACCTGAATAATTATTGACCATTCATAGAGTTAACATTCTTTTTAAGATAGCTAGAGAATGAAGGAGTTTTAATGAAGGTGGGTCAATTAGTATCCTTAGAGATAACAAAAAGAATAAATACAACAAACATTTGTAGACTGTACACTATGTTTCAGGGCATTAATATAATTATATAATATAATACAGACGCCAATGATGATCATAATTTGACGACTGTAACATGTATAGACAGCAGAAGAGCAGAAACTGAAAACCAAATCTTACTTATAATAAAGGAGGCATCATAGCTCATGGAAGTGCTGCCACATAAAGGATTAGAATGAGGGGTATTGGCAGAATAGTCATGAAAATGGCCTTTTTATATAAAACACTTTATGCCTGTTATGCTGCTTTGAACTAGTTTTTTATTAAGCATCCTTTTATAGAATTCAAGTTTTGAATCATCAAAATAACCTTTAATGGAGAATAACTTAAAGATGAATAATGTACACTTTCTTCTCTTAAGAAGTCTATAATCAAGTAAAAAAGCTTGTGGTGTGAAAAAGTTAATATAAAATGGCTCAAGTACCACGTGACAAAACAATTATCTGACCTAGGACTGCTTCACATCAACTGTTATGATCAAAGTAAAATGAAAGCATTCTCAAATGCGAAACAATAGCTGGATAAATGAATACATGAAAGACTGAATTTATCCCTCAGAGCACATCTATATCAGACATTATTCTAGTTATAGGATACTTAAATATAACCATGTTTTTGAGGAAGTGACAACTTTGGTATTAGATGTAAAAAGAAGCATATTTTGATGGTCAGTGAAAAAAAAAGAAAGTGGCAAACAGGTTTCCTGTTATCACATGAGTATTAAGGAAGAGAATTCAGCTTTGAACTCAGATCTGAGCTCAAAACAATCAGAGTCAATAAACTTGTCAAGGGTAAAGGAAGAAGAAACATTCCAGTAACACACACACACACACACACACACACACACACATCTGGGAACTATGTTCTCCAGCTTCCTGACTGAAATACTAAATGACACTTAAATTACACTTATCAGACAAGATATTGGCACTAGCACAACAAAGAAAATCTTCAAGTTAGTTTTACGGAAGTCAAAGTAGAAGAGTAGATACATGAAACTAAATTAAGTAGGAGTGCTGGATTCGGTGGCTCACTTGTAATCCCAGCATTCTGGGAACCTGAGGCAGGTGGATTGCCTGAGCTCGGGAATTGGAGACCTGCTTGAGCCAGAGCAAGACTCCTTCTCTAAAAAATAGCTGGGTATTGGGGCAGGCTTCTGTCATCCCAACTACTCAGGAGGTTGATGCAAGAGAATCACTTGTGCCAAGGAGTTTGAGGTTACGATGAGCTATGATACCATGGCACTCTATGGAGGGCAACAAAATGAGACTGTCTCAAAAAAACTCTTAGCTTGTTCAGATCCCAGTTATACATTTTTGGTGCTGCTTCAATTACGAAGGGGGCCCTCCTCATAAAATATTTTCTAAGGCCAATATCTTCAAGCATTTTCCTTGCACTCTCTTCTAGTATTTTTATAGTTTCATGTCTTAAATTTAAATATTTTATCTAGTGAGAATCCATTTTTGTTAGTGGTGAAAGGTGAGGGCCCAGTTTCAGTCTTCTACACGTTGCTAGCCAGTTCTCAAACCACCGTTTGTTAAATAGGAAATCTTTCCCCCCATTGAATGACTTTGACAGACATATCGAAAATCAAATGATGATTAGTAGCTGGGTTCATGTCTTGGATCTCTATTCTGTTCCATATATGTACCTTTCTATTTCTTGTGTCAGTACCATGCTGGTTTTTTTTAA
This sequence comes from Perodicticus potto, assembly GCA_963574655.1. Lineage (NCBI taxonomy): Eukaryota > Metazoa > Chordata > Mammalia > Primates > Lorisidae > Perodicticus > Perodicticus potto. The sequence continues at coordinate 13,524 of CAUYRH010178465.1, forward strand.
ACCATTTTTTTTTTTATTAAATCATAGCTGTGTACATTAATGCAATCATGGGGTACAATGTGCTGGTTTTATATACCTGCTGTTTTGATCACTATATATTTGTAGTATAGCCTGAAGTCTGGTAATTTGATACCTCCTGATTTGCTTTTATTTCTAAGTAATATATGGGTTATTCGAGGGTTTTTTTGTGACTCCATATAAAATGAAGTACTTTTTTTTTTTTAAATACATGTATTTTATTATTTTTCATTACCCCTCCGTGGTAAGACAAAATTGATTTACAGAAAAGAATACAGAAAACACCAAAGCTCCTGGTAGAGGGAGAGATTTCAAGTGGGGAGAGAGAAGCTCTCTCCGTTCCTCTCCCGGTCTTTCCCTGTCTCCTCCTCTAGGCCTCTAGCCTCAGGGTATA
>CAUYRH010178469.1:0-23930 GCA_963574655.1 Perodicticus potto
CTTGCAGTGCTATAAATTTCCCTCTTAGGACTGCCTTTGGAGTATCCCAGAGGTTTTGATAATTGATGTATTCATTGTCATTTTGTTCCAAAAATTTGGTAATTTCCTTCTTAATTTCATCTATGACCCATCTATCCTTCAGCATAAGGTTATTTAGCTTCCATGTTTTTGTATGTATATGCAGATTCCTGTTGTTATTGAGTTCAACTTTTAGTCCATGATGGTCAGAGAAGATGCAAGGAATAATTTCTATTTTTTAAAATATCCTGAGGTTAGACTTGTGACGTAGGATGTGATCAATTTTGCAGTAAGTTCTGTGGGCTGATGAGAAAAATGTGTATTCAGTTTTGTTGGGATGAAATGTTCTCTAGATATCTGTTAAATCAAGACGTTGAATGGTTAAGTTTAAATCTGGAATTGCTTTGCTTAGCTTCTTTTTTGGAGGATCTATCCAGCACTGCTAAAGGGGTGTTAAAATCTCTGAGTACTATGGAGCTGGAGGTAATCAAGTTGCTCATGTCTGTTAGAGTTTGTCCTATAAACTGAGGTGCATTCTGGTTGGGTGCATAAATATTAATAATTGAAATCTCATCATATTGAGTAGTACCTTTAACAAATATGAAGTGTCCATCATTGTCCTTCCTTATTTTGGTTGGTTTAAAGCCTATTGTATCTGCGAATAGGATTGCAATACCTGATTTTTCTGCTTTCCATTTGCCTGGAGCATAGATGACCATTCCTTTGCCTTGAGTCTATATTTATCTTTTAAGATAAGATGAGATTCTTGTATGTAGCAGATATCTGTCAGCCAACCTGTGCCTCTTTAGAGGACAATTGAACCTATTCACATTAATTGAGAATATTGGTAAGCATTTTGAAAGTCCAGTGGACATTTTGAATCCTTTCATGACTGTGGAAGTTGGAATTTGATCAGAAGTTTCTGAATGAGTTTACTTTTGTGGTAGAGGATTATGGTGGCCATTTTGGAAGATAGGTCTGATAATATCCTGGAGAGCTGGTTTAGTTATGGCAAATTTCTTCAACATGTGGATGTCATTAAAGTATTTAATTTCTCCATCATAAATGAAACTCAGTTTAGCTGGATACAGCATGCTGGGTTGAAAGTTATTTTGTTTTAGGAGATTAAAGGACAATGACCACCCTCTTCTAGCTGCAAAGGTTTCAGCAGCGAGATCTGCAGTTATTATAATGTTTCTCCCTTTGTAGGTAATGGTTTTCTTACGTCTGGCTGCTTTCAGAATTTTCTCCTTCATATTAACTTTAGTGAACTTGATTATGATGTTCCTGGGGGATGTCTTATTTGGGTTGAGTCATGCTGGATTTCTGAAACTGTCTGCTATCTGAATTTCAGGGTCTCTTGGCATCTGGAAAGTTCTTATGAAGAACTCTGTGTGTTGTGAAGCTACTTCATCACTTTGGGGGATCCCTATGAGACAAATATTGGTTTTCTTTGAGTAATCCCAGAGCTCTCTGAGAGAATGATCTGTTTTTGCCCTCCATTTCTCTTCCTCTTTGGAGGTTTGGGAGTGTTCAAAAGCTTTGTCTTCAATGTCAGAAATCCTTTCTTCTGCTTGCTCCATTCTGTTACTAAGGGATTCTACTGTACTTCTCAGATCTTTGAGGGCTGCAACTTCTTGTCTCAATGTGTCAAAATCTTTGGTCACTTTGTCTTTGAATTTGTTGAATTCTTGAGACATCTTTAGGGTTATCTTTTGGATTACTGCTTGAAATTCTAATTCTATCTTCTCCTCCATTCCACTGATCTGATTTGCTATCCAGATTCTGAATTCGATTTCTGACATCTCAGCCATTTGCCTATGCAAGGATCTTGTGCTGTGTCTACCTTGTCATTCCTTGGAGGAGTTGATCTACTCTCATTATTCATATTGCCAGAGTTTTTCCATTGATTCTGCCCCATGATTGTTTTTCATCTTTGCCTCTGGCCGTCCTCAGAGTTGAGAAGGTGTCTCTCCAAGATTAGACCCTGGTGGGATCACTCAATTGTTACTGGAACTTTGTAGGTAGTGACCCTGTGTAGCTCCTCTGGGACTGCCCCAGCCAGGGAGTTCTGGCTGCAGGAGTAGCTCTGGAGTCTGGCACCTTCAGATCCAGCAGCAGGGCAGAAGATGGTGCAGATGGTTCTGGGAGTGCTAGGCAACTGGTGACTTTGTCAAAGAGAGTCCACGGCTTCAGCAGTCTCTGACCAGGAGGAGGTTCCATGTGGAGGCAGCGAGGGGTCCAGAGTGGGAGCCCCGGTCCCTTGGCTTCTGGAGTTCCTGGCCAGAACAGCAGAGCCGGTGCAGAGGCAGGGAGAGTTTTGCGAGGGAGGAAGCAGGTTGTGCAGCTCCTGGAGTCCCTGGTTGGAGGCAGGAGTGCTGAGACCCAGCAGGTGTGGGCTGCGGGGTCGTACCATTGTCAGCTGAGTCCCTCACCATGGGTGGTAGTGCAAAGGCCCTGCCTGTGTGGGGTGTTGGGCCATGCAGTTGAGGGAGTTTCTGGCTGGGGGCGGACCTGCAGAGGCCTGGCAGTTGCCAGCGGAGTTCCTGTCAGAAGGCAGACCTGTGGAGGCCTGGCAGGCTCAGGGCACAGGGGCACGTGGTCGCCAGGGGAGCTCCTGGCTGGGGACAGGCCTGCAGAGTCCCTGTCAGAAGGCGGACCTACAGATGCCCAGCAAGTTCAGGGCATAGGGCCGTGCAGTCGCTGGGGGAGTTCCTAGCCAGGGGTGGGCCTGCAGAGGTCTGGCGGGCGCTAGCAGAGTACCTGGCAGAAGGTGGGCCTGCAGAGACCCTGCAGTTTCAGGGCACAGGGCCATGGTCGCTGGGGGAGTTCCTGGCCAGGGGCTGGCCTGCAGCAGCCTGGCGGTCACTAGTAGAGAAGGTGAGCCTGCAGAGGCCCATCAAACTGGAGGTGCAGGGCTGCGCATTCACCAGGGGAGTTCCTCGCCGGGGGCATTCCTCACTGGGGGGAGGCTTGCAGAGGCCTGGCGGTCACCAGGGGAGTTCCTGACTGTGGGTGGGCCTGTGGAGGCCCTGCGGGTGCCAGGCACAGGCCCACAGGTTGCCAGCAGAGTCCCTGGCAGAAGGCGGACCTGTGGAGACCTGTCAAGCATGGGGCTCAGGGCCGTGCAGTCGCTGGAGGGGTTCCTGGCCAGGGGTGGGCCTGCAGAGGCCTGGTGGTCGCTGGTGGAGTCCCCAGCAGAAGGCAGATCTGCTGAGGCCCTGCAGACTCAGGGTGCAGGGCTGTGCAGTCGTTGGGGGAGTTCCTGGCCAGGGCCAGGGCTGCGGAGGCCCTGCAGGTGCCGGATACAGGTCCACAGGGTTGCTGGGGGAGTACCTGGCTGGAGGTGGACCTGTGAGGGCCAGATGGGCTTTGGGCACGGGGCACAGAGCCACGCAGTCACTGGCGGATTCCCTGGCCAGAGGGAGGCTCACCGTGGCCCCCCTGGAGTCTTTTGCCAGTGGGGCGCTTGTTCAGCAAGCAGGGAAGGTTGGGCGCTGCTCAAGAACCTCCTCCCTCAGTCTCAGTGGGGGTTAGGCTTCTTATTCGTTAGGTAAGGGGGGAAGGGTGTACTATAAGTTCAGAATAGTGGGGAAAACTTTAGTTCAGTTTTTCTGCCTAGCAAGAGAGTGTTAAGAGTCACATCAGGGTCACTCTGGGGGAAGCAGACCCCACCTCCTACAGCACTCTTCGGTGGGGTGAGACAAGAGGTCCATAGTTCACCACTTGTCTGTAGAAAACCCGCAGGAGAAAATGAAGAGAAAAATGAAAGGAAACAGAAAAGCAAAAAATCCACAGCTTTTTTGGGGGAGGGAACGAACACTTTTCCTTTCAGATGAACTTTGTACCTGAAGCTTGCTTTCTTGGAGTTGCAGCTTGCCTCAGCAGAGGTGACCTGCAGTTATCATTTCTTTCTGTCAGCTGGGCTCCCAGTCTTCAGCTTAATTGCACAGTTTCTGGAGGTTATTTTTCCTTTTGGACAGGAGCCTCTTTTGGAAGCTGCTTCCAGTCGGCCATCTTGCTCCACCCCCTCCCCCACATTTCTATACTTCTTTGCTTCCTGCATCACAAGTTTCAAATACTGTGTGTATATTATGTATATATGTAAACAAATAAACATCAAGTATATATAAACAAATATATATGTACTCACACACTTATGCTCTTGACTATTGTTTAATTTCTCCACTAGAGTGTAATATATATAAGGACAAAGACCACATGTGGATTTGTTCCCTGTGGTCTGTGTACCTTAGCAAATATCAGGCACAGAGTAAGTGCTCAATCCAAAAATTGCATGATTCCAACCTATAATTGAACCTGTAAGTGCTGCACTGCACACCACCTGGGCTGAAAGCTGTGAGATTTTGTTTTTCTGTTCTTCTTACTCATTCATGTGACAGCATTTATTAGCACCTACTAGGCAGCAGACATTTGTGCTGGTCACTGAGAACACAATGGCAATTTTCCTCATGGAGATTGCTTTCTAGTTGGGGAGAAAAACAGTTAAACAGGTGATAACTGTTAGATATGATAAGTTCTTTACTAGAAAATGTATTGGAGACTAAGAGAACATAGAGCAAAATAATTTTCTTTTCTTTTCTTTCTTTTTCAACCAAGCCTATCTAGAAGGTAGCAAAATAATTTTCTTGGTGGTGGTACTTTGTGCATTTCTCTGTGTTCACTGGAACACACTGGAGAGGAATGAATTACCCCTGACTTTTCAAGGAGCTTAACACAGAGAGACCAGCAGAGACATCACTCTGTCTGAGGCCACAGGTCAAAGACAGCCCTTATCTATCATGATCTAGCCCCTGCCTACTTTCCTGACCAAACACCCTTGATGGGCAGAATTATAATATGAATTCCAGAAGAACAGGACTTTATTTAGTGAAAGATTCTTAACACCAAAGACTGAGATGAGGTTACAGTAGGTGCTCCATAAATAGTTGGTGATAACTGAAAGAAATTATAGACCAGAAAACCAAAACTTAGAAAGGTGAGTGTTTTCCTAAGTTCACTTGGCTAGCAGGTGGTAAATCTTATCTTAATCCTTCCAATTATAACACTCTCAGCTAGCAAGCAACAGGCCCAAGGACAGGGCCCACTCCCCACAGTTCTTTTGGAAGAACATCCCTGTGTCTGTGGAAGGGTCATTTCTAACCTAGGATACTTTGCTGTGTACTTCTCCTCTCATAGCTCTGAAGAAGGGCTCAGATCTGGAAAAAGTCATGGCCACTGCCACTCTGATTTTTAGAAATTCTTCTGACCCTGATGGAAAAACTTGAAAAAGCTACTGCCAAAACTCTGCTGCAGACTCAATTTAGGAATTTCACAGAGGTAAGAAAGCTAAGATGCATAAATAAACAGGGCCCCTCCCCCATCACAGGCTTACCCAAACAGCCAGCTGGGTCCAGCTCAAGGTCCATTGTGATGTTTCACTCCATGTTTGTTGATAGCCTGCCTCATTCTGGGCACTGGAGTTAATGCAATGAATAAGCAAGCAATCCAACAGAGTAAAGAAATATCCTGGAAAAGGTAATCAGAAATTCTCTAAGGATGTGAAAGACTAGAGCATGCAGTGGGGAATAAAACACAGAAACCAATTTGAGGCAGGTAGTCAAAGAAGGGCTCTTGGAAAATTAAAGTACCACTGCAATCTGAAGAGTGTGTAGGATTAGGTAGGCAAGGATGAATGAGAACAGACAGCATTCCAACCAGAGGGAACTGCTTATGCAAAGGCCCTGGGGCAGGCAAAATACCAGGGGGAAGGCAAGTAATTGGTTGGGGAGTGTGAGGGTAAGAAGCAGCAGGACATCAGGCCTAGGAGTTGACTAGGAGCCAAATCTTACAGAGACATAGCTGGCGGGCAGGAGGAAGCTGGAATGGCTTCCAAGTCCAGGACTAGGAAATCACACCAGCTACAGCCCAAAGAACAGACTGGGGCAGGAGTGGGGAGGAAAGATCAGACTCCTCATGGAGAAACCATCTAAGCATGTGATGATGATGGCTGGGATTAGAGTGGTGAAGATGGAGGGAAACAGACAACGATGAGAGACGTCAGGAAAGCAGAAGGTACAGGTTCTGAAAATGGATTGGCTGTAAGAGTTGAGGGGCAGAAGAGCAAATGCTGGCACATCCATTTCTGACTTAGAAAAGAAACTGGTGGTGGCCCCATTTCTAGAAAAGGGAAATACTGGAAAAGAAACAGATGTGAAGTGGGGTGAAGGTGGGTAGAGGTGGGAAGTTCCATTAGGATGTGTCAATTTTAAGATGTCCAAGAAATATTCAAGTGAAGAAACTCAGGCAGCCGCAGCATCTATGAGTTGGGTGGTGAGAACAGAGGTCTCTGTTCAAATTATAGAAATGGAAGTTGAGGATGTATAAGCATTATTGACCTAAAGGGAGTAACTTAAAGCACGTGCTTGTAGTTCTCATTTAACATTTACTCTTGCATCACTTAAAATTACATTTCCATCCTACCAGCAGTGTGTGTTTAGGCTTTGGGAATTACTGACCTAAGGAAAATTTATAAGTAGAAAAGAGAGCCTTATACTATGTTAAACCATAAATATTTGTTGGTAGGTAGGGCAAGAAAAAACACAGAGGCGGTCACTAACCTTTTATGTGTGTTCTAGGATATCAAAAAGATGCTATTCTCTCTATATATGCACACGTGTACATACATGCACATACATATATGGTTTTAGTGTCTACAGTTAAATGAGATGTCACTCACTGGGGAGAGGTGGGTCACAGTACAATTTCCTGTGAGTTAGTGATTATTGCAAAAATGAGAGAGACAGAGATTTTTCTGTCAGAAAAATTATGGGAAGGAAATGTTAATTAAATTCAGGTATCTTTGGATAATAGGTAAAGGGTTATATTCACGTTTATCTTTTTTAATTGATTTTTAAATATTCTATATTAAATATGTATTATTCCTGAAATATTTTATAAAAGAAAGCTATTTTTCAGGCAGGACTATCAGGCAGATATTAACAACAGATAAAAAATTTCAGAGATTATTTTTAAAAAAACAGGTAGGTGAATAAATCCTGTAACATTTGCCTGCATCAGAGGCTAAAGGAAATGGCATACCCCAGAAAGAAAGGGAGCTTCTTACCTGGTGGCCTGGGAAACCCTCAGCCAGTTTTTAACAAATATGAAAATGACGATGCATCATTTTCACATATTTGTGAAATATGAGAGTGGATGCATCATCTTGACATAATTCACCACTCCTCTGAGAATACCCAATAACAAGAATAAAGGAAAGACACCCTCAACCTTACATCCCTCAGTGTAGGTTAAGCCCAAAAAGTGCAGCCAGTTACTAGACCTCTCTAGCAACAGACACGCCCAAACCTCAGTGTCATCCTGCCCTCTGCCTGAGATGAGAGACACCAGAAAGCAGAGCCATATTTCAGGGACTCATGGGGACAGTCTGTCCTGGAGCATTCATTCTCTGTCAATAGTAACAGTTTAGCTTAACTCAGCAAACAGGTCCATACTGTTTGAATGACTGTCAGAATGCTAGCTTGGTCCAACTACCGCAGCTCCATGAGATTCCCTAAGGCAGGTGCATGCACAAGAGTAAAGGGCAAAAGGCAGCAGAGACCCCACTTCATTCCTAACTGGGCTTTCTCCTAAATCCCCATGTGGTGTCCCCTGGCAAAGTGAGCTAGTCCTTTTGGTTAAGGCATGAGTTCTAAAGGCAACATCTCCTTTTCCATAAGCCTAAACATAATTTTTGGGATCTTATCACTGGATAGCCAGTCAAATAGAATAAAATCAAGCATCTAAAGGCACTGCTAAGAAGATGCAAAAACAAGATGGTAGGGCACACCCTAGGAGATCTGGACTGCAATCAACTCTGTGCTCTTATAATATGCAGGAAAAAAGAAAGAATAAAAGACCTGCTCCCTACTCAGACCTTTGAGCAAGCAGTGTGCCATTCTGCTAGTAAAGTGGTCCTATTTCTGTCTTGGAATCTGACTCTTTCCGAATATCATTCAGCTGTCTTGAGGGGAGAAGATGGAGAACACCCTTGGCCTCACTGATGAGAAGACCTCTCAAGAATAGCCATCCTAGAGAAATCAGAATGTGTCTAAGCCTGTGAAAGGAATGTACCATCATTCCAAAAGTGCCTTAGTTTAATTATCGCTGTGATTTTTTTTTTACACTTGGCATATGGGTGAGCCTTTGGGTCTGAGCTAAATGCAAACATAGTTCAGTATAATAGTGAATCAAATGACTTTAGAATTTTTAATGTCACTGGGGAAGATATTTCACAAGCTATAGTTTAAAACTAAAAACCCTCCCCATTTATAGACTACTCAAATGTTTTCCTTCAAACTGTTTATGAAGACTATGAACTTGTATTTAATTTATGATCTAAGTAAATGCTGAACAATCTTCCAAATTCCAAATCTTCTTTTAGCATATTTTTTCTATATTTATGGATAACTTTAAGACTCAGGTGATAAACATATAATGAATACCTTCTCTCACATAAAGATTATATTTTGTAAATTTGAAGACATAATGATATCTATATTGAAAGAAAGACAGGATCACTTAGCAGTTAAGAGCATGGGCTGCAGAATCAGGTAGACAAGGACAAATCTGAGCTCCACACCAAAAGGATCTGGCGGTGACAAGTTACTTAATTCTCACTAGTCTCTGATTGATACTGCATCTATAGAAAGAGGATAAAATTAGAATATATTCAACAAGGAGATGGTGAATATTAAATGAAAAGATTTAACATAGTGCTAAACTGGTAGCATTGGTGGCAACCAGACATGTTATTATCGTTAATAATATGTTCATTATTTGCTATGGTTTAGATGTTCATCCCAAACCTGAAATTAAAATTTTATTCCAAGTGTTGGAAATGGGGCTTAATTAGAGGTTTTTTTGTCATGGGGTTGATCCCTCAAGAATAGATTGATGCCCTGGGAAGACAGTAAGTTCTTGCTCTGTGAGTTCCTGTGAGAGCTGATTGTTAAGAAGCACCAAGTACCACTCCTACACTCCTGCGTCCTCCCTAGCAATGTGATCTCTGCACATGCAGGCTCCCCTTCATCATTCTCTGTGAGTGGAAGCAGCCTGAGGCCTTTAACAGAAGCAAATACTTAATCTTGAACTTTGTAGTCATCAAATTATCAGACAAATAAACCTTTTTTTCTTAAAAAATTATCCAATCTTAGGTATTCTGCTATAGCAAAACAAAACAGACTAAAACATGATTGCTTATTATCTATAAACCTAAGATCTATACAGTGAATTAGGTGTTCACTTATTCTTGTTTATTCTTACAGGGACAAGAAATGAAGCCAAAATATAGAGATCCTTTCTGAACTTGATGAGCACATAGAAAATAACTTGGATTTTGAGGACTTTATGTTCTTGCTCTTGAGCATCACTGTCATGTCAGATCTGCTACAAAATATATGGAGTGTGTAAATTATAAAATAAACAGTTTTGAATATGTAGTTGGATGAAATAATAACAAAAGATAGTGTTAAGTGATTAAATTTTTTCCATCTTATTTTTTGTTTGCTGAATTTTATTTATTTATTTATGTATTTCTGCATTTATGTATTTAAAATTTGAAAGTATTAGGGGATACATGTATTTCATGGAAACAATCCATCTTATTTTTTAAATAATTGAGTATACTAATCATGCATCTGGTATTGCCTAGCATGATTCTTATTACTAATATTCAGACCAAATATAACTTCAAAGCTTTCCACATTCTTTTCAGGAATGTTTGAATATTATGGTCTCTGGGTACTTTATAATATGATAGATTTGATACCACTGAATATCAAATTTCTTTTGCTTAGTCAGTGGTGACCTAGAGTACTCTACCTAGACCTAGAACAATTGACATACTAATCATTCATTCATTCATTCGTTCGTTCATTAGATTTTTGTCAAGTATCTACATGAAAGTACCACTGAGGATACAGTAATGAACAGGCCATACAATCCTTTCCCTCATACATCCTTGCAGAAATCTAGCAGAAAAGAAGAATGTTGCACAATTTTTAATCAATTGCATATACAGTATAGTATACTCAATGCAAAGGCTATAGGATGCTAAAAAATTGTTACCTGATGTGGATTCAAAGGTCAGAGATGTTTATTGACATTCCATGAAAGGTTCAAAACAAAATACATGGCTGCCAGAAATATGGGTGGAAAGTGGGATTGTCCACAAATGGACACAAGGGAACTTTTGAGGGAGATGTAAATGTTCTCTATTTTAATTGTGGTGGTGGGTACATGACTACATGCATTGGTCAAACTCTCAGAACCACATGCTGAAAAGAGTGAATTTTACTGTCTATAAATTATACCTGAATAAATCTGACTTAACAAAAAATAAACCCCAATAACATTGTAATCTCTGACCATGGCTTAACCTACAACTCTTTGAGATTATGACCTAAAAGTGGTCATATCCAAAGAACCACACACCCCCGACCCCCATGACCACCTCCTGTATTCCTGGTTTAAATCACACACACATTATCAAAATTCCTAAACTTGTTTGTCTGTTTTTGAGATAGAGTCTCACTCTTCTTCACAGGCTAGACTGCCTTGGTGTCAATCTAGCTCAAAGCATCCTCAAACTCCTGGGCTCACGTGATCCTCCTATCTCCATCTCCAAGAGTGCTAGGATTACGGGAGTGAGACATCGCACTTAGCCAAAATGCCTAAACTTTGAGACAAACTCTCACAAAGACTTCTATTCATGTAGGACCTTGCCTGAGGACAGCAGACATGGAGATGAACCCCAAGGGTCCCCAGAGAGGGTACTAGAGCTGCAGTCTTTATTCGTCACTAGCTGTCCAGATGTCATCTTAACGAATCTTTGCAAGGGACAAATGATGTCCCCATTTCCCAGCTGCAGGAATTGAGTTTTAGAGTGGCTAACCAGTGTTCCAGGAGTATCTAGGTAATCAATTCCAGAGCCAGAATTCTGGCAAAATGGAAGGATAGTGATGCCCAAAAAGCCAGAGGAAGAGAAGACTTAGTTTTCCAGTCTCATCCCCAGTTTGTTTCAGTCACGTGTAAGCTCTACAGTTAAGACAGGCAGTCACCTGACATGCATTGCATTTCTTCTTCTTGGCACTTCTTGCTAGTGCCAAGAGAAAGGCAAAGAAGAATGAGTCACAGTCCTTACCTTCCAGGGATTTATGGCTGGCAAAGCATGTGGGTTAAGTGTGGGAGGTATTAGTCCTATTCACCAGACATTTCTCTTCTTCTGCCAAATACATAATAGAACTACTGATATACTTCTTTGCTTCTTTTCAGTAGAACATTCTTTATCTAGTGACACTTGTGCTGAAGTGATATGTGTCATTTATGGGTGGAAACTTTAAGAGCCTTGAATCAAATTACTCCTCTCTTTCCCTGGGATGTGATAACTGGCAACATGCCCATAGAGGCTGCTCCATTGGCTTAGATCCTGAGGGATGCCAATTTGGAGCAGAAGCCCTGACACACTGATATGGACATGTTGCTTAAGGAAGAAACAAATTTTGTTAGGTCAGCAATAAAAAAAAAAATACTTCTATTCATTGTAAAAGTATTATTAAAAGTGTTATAAATGCCCAAGTTTTTTTCTCATCTCCCATTTTCTTCCCAGTTCAACACTGTAAGCCTTACATACATATATTAAGAAAATGCTTTTAGGAGAGAGACGTTCACTCTTGGTCTAATGATGTATCACATCACTCCTAAACTACCAAAACCCATTTCCTTGGCCCTCCCCATTTTCTAAACTTCAGACATTCTAATCCAAGAGTTTACAGACCATGTAAGAGCTTTCTGGACCTTACCCTTTCTCATAATTTAACAAGAGGGAAGTGTGTTGAATAGAGGTCTTTAGACTCAGTTATCATCATCTAACAAAAGGAAAAAAAAAAAAAGAAAATTTATTTTATGTCCAGCTTTCAAAGTCTTCCTGCGTTGAGCTGTTTGTTTAGAATTGAGTGAGGGGAGAAAGAGCCATATTTCATTTCTCTCTCTCTCTTTTTTGACAGGAGGCAGGGGGCAAACACGGGGCTCTTACTATGCACCAGGCACTGTTCTAAGGACTTTACACATAGGAACCCACTTAACAACCCTGCCAACAACCCTGTGAAGGAGGTGTCATTATTATCACCACCTGACAGATGAGGAAACTGAAACACAAAGGTTTTTACTTTCCCAAAGTCACACAACAACCCAGTTTGAGAGTTTTCTGCCCTTTTTGAGGGCATTGTTAATTTTAATATTAGGTTTTATTGTGAGCAATAATATTATAACTCTTCAAAAAATAGCTATGCACATTTCAGGCACTGTGTGAGAGAGAGCAGTAGCAGCTGGACCCTGAAGAACCATTTGGCATTCCTCAAATAGAATTCTGTGGGCTGTTCTCCCTCAAAGCCCTTTGTGTTTCAGTTGCAAGAAGCTGAATATGGCAACCTTGGTGGCCAATCAGAAGGTCAAATTCACACCTTTCAGAGGAGGAAACAAGAGAGCCTGGCCAATTGTGTGATGAAGAATCTTGGATGAGTTCCAACCCTCTGGACTCCCAGTAAGAATTTTTTGAAAATCCACCCCAGATGGAAAGTCATGCTCCTCGGAGGGGGATATCAATTATAGAATCTATTTTAGCCTGATGCAAAGACAGCAAACAGAACCGAAAGCACATGTACATGTTGAAGCATCAGTGACAGATAAATTGATGAGCATGATGCTCAGACACCAGATCACTGAAATTCCACTTCTTGGTTCCAGTTCCAGGGCCCTGTACTCTACTCCTAACACAAAAGTGCCATCTTGAAAATGTTACTGATCATCACAGGTGCAATTGTGATGCAAATCTGTCTTGAGAGCCATGGGTTGTGAGGAACAAAATTCACGCCAATTATACACATTTACACATGCAAACATACAAAAGGAAAAGGGAAGGGTTGTATTTGTCAATAAGATACCGGAGCACATAATGATGTAAAGAGGTGAGAATGCAATGAATGACCACAAAATACTGGAAACAGCAATAGTAAGCAAAGCTAAGGTTTAGCTCTTAGTCTCTCAAGTACATTGGTTTCTAATCTCTGCCTTTCTCTGCATGTGGTCATTATCTGTATTCTTTATTTCTCTTGATATCTCTCTTTCTATCTCCTAACCAGTTCTTTCTGCTTCTTGGCACAAGAGCTGAACACAGTGTCCCCATTGCTGACTATACTTCTCTCCTTAAATTCTTAACAGACGCTCCACAGCATCTCAGAAGCCCAAGTCCAGTCCCCAGGAGGGAGAAGTTGACTAGCTAAGTTTAGTAGTGGCTACTCCTAATACGTCTGTCAGTGCTCAGGAAGGCAAATCACACATCCAATCAGCAGGACTGTGGAAGTTGATTCTTTACAGAATATCTGGGCACATTCTTAAAGAAAGAATGGAGGCACTAGAGATGAAATGATTAATGGAGGAAATAATAAGAGTCTCTATCACAAAATCCATAACTTGGACTAGAAGGGCAATGTTATTTGCTTTTCAGAAGTGGGCTCAGCAAAAGAATCTTGATGGAATAGTTTCATTTGTTACCACAAGTGAAACCTTTTGTGCATTATCACTGTGTAAAAGAACCTAACCTGAGACTCCCTGGGAAGTTTTCCTATGATTAAATTTAGCCAAGATATTCCTAAATAAGAGCTGTGGCATCCTTGCAATTTGGAGAGCATGACAGAAACATACGCAGTCCTAGAACCTCTAATTTTCTTTATTTTAGCATCTTAAAATGAGTTCAACTAAGAGATCAGGATTTGTGCTTTAAATAGTCCTTTGTAAGAAAGGGGGAGGTGGTTGGAAGAAAACCAACAGCAGTTCTGTTATCAGGTGATCTTCTGCATTGGTAGAACCAAGGACATGAGTTTGCTGAATAAGGCAAAGGTTGATTCAACCCATTGATAAGCATAGAGAGTGACCCAAGGAATTCAAGCCTAAGAGATTTGCTATGAAAATCTCCTTTTCTCTTATTTTGATCCAAGACACAGATTCAGATTTCTCTTTGATACTTTAGGGGGTACAATTTTTGAATAATCCAATTCAGGAGGTACCATGACTTATGGGGTCGAACAATTAAGTTCATGAACTCATCCTAGAAAAATTGCTACATACCTAATTGCTGAATATCACTATGGTTACCTTCAAAGTACTCCCCTTGGAAAGCAAAGCACTGACTCCAGAGACTAGTCCAACCTTCAATTTTACAACTCTTTTTTCTGCAATGGCCATCAGAGCTGTTGTTGTATGAAGTCTGACAATTAAGTTTGCAAAGTCATCCTAGAAAAAGTGTTTTGAAGGGTGGACTAGACATGAGGTATGTAGTACTCTTTCTAGGATGGGTACTCAAACTTAATTGCCTGACCTAATTAAATAGAATTTGGGGCATGTTTCCTACTCCTGCAAACTTGAGGAAGATCATGTATTCCTGTTCATTTCTTTGGTAACAAAATATGAATTATTACCAACTAGAGGCTTTATTACCCCTCCCCCACTTGATGTAAGTTCAGATCACGTGTTTGGGAGATCTTTGTCCCTAGAGAAATTGCTGAACTAGAGAAGTGGGCCAGACAGAGAGAGGACCTAGACTCTGGTCCCAAATCTGCCGCTATGAACTGTGAGGCTCTGGGAAAGTCCTGCACCTTTCCTGAGTGAGGCTTATGGTTTGGGGGGTTTTTGTAATATAAATTTAGGATCACAAAGGGACCTGTTTCCTTAAAAATGTTGCTGTGAGATTTCAAGAGGCATATAAGCATTTCAGGAATACAAAGTAGACCTTTGCACATGTCTGATGTCTATTCTAATGTGTCTAATTCTAGACAAATTGTTATTATAATTTTTTATTAATAGCTGCCCCTCACAGAACATCTACTACACTCAAGTACTGCCATATGGTCTTTCACTCAATTCACTATACAGCTTTGGAAGATTAATAATTCTCTATTTTAGAAAGGAGAATGAAATTCAGGAAAGGTTGAGGGGCTTACCCAGGGTCTCAGAGCAATAAGTGGCAGATCAAACCCAGAATTGCAAACGCAGCTTGTTGCAACACAGTCTGGCTTCAGTCTGTGATACAATGGGTAGATGTAAAACTGCAAAAAGAGAGTCTCTCTGCTTTCTACAGTTTATGCCTAATTACAACAGGTTATTCTCTAAAATGAAGAAGAAGAAGAGGAAGCAGCAGCATTTCACATGCCCAGAGCCCAAAGCAATCAAGAGGGAATTTTTTTTCTTCAATGCAATAACAATGTAGCATGGTTTCCCTTCCCTCTATGTGTTATTTAGTTTAGTTTTCCTGGAAATTATTCCTGTAGGGTAAGGCAATGGACTATCTAAATCTGTGTGGCCTCTAGCCAATGGTTTTCCTTAAAGAAAGTACAAATGATAGGAAGAAGAATACGGAACAAAGGAAGGGAGGACAGCAGAGTCCATGGGAGGGAGAAAGCATCATCCAGACCTTGGCACATGGCATGGTGGAAATACTGATGCAGAGGTCAGCAATTTCTATGCTGTGCCTGCTTCCTCTTCTCTGGCTCTCAAATTCTTCCCTACTTAGTAAAAAGGGGCACTATGACCAGAAGTTCCTAAAATCTCTCTGCATTCTGATATTCTTTAGTGCACACCAAGATTTTTAAAAAGAAAATTATAACAAGGTGCCAAAGTGTCCATGAACAACTTCTAATCACCTAAACATCAGTTTCTTCTACCTTTTTGACCTTGGCAGTCTGTGGCATGATCTCAGTACACAGAGGGCTAGTCGTGAACAAGTAGATAATGTCCTTGGGGGAAAAAATGGGGTGGGGGATGGAAAGAAAAGTTGAGAAATTCTCAATGATTTTTTGATTAGGAACATGAAGATATGCTTTATATATATTTTGAAAGTGCCACATAGGACAACAATTCCCACAGCCATTTACTACCCTGTAAGATCTTCTAAAAACAAGAGCCCTCCCTGTCTTTTGTATAGTAGCTTCAGCACCTAGAACAGCGCCTGCCTCTAGTAGGTGCTTGGATATTGAGTGGACAAATCAATCAATCAACCAATGAGTCCTTCTCAAATAAAGGAGTGGAAAAGGGAATATTAATTGCTTGCTTAGATTCAGGTCAATGTCTTGCTGAAAAAAGAAAACCCAGGTACTCTCTAGTGGTAGATGAGTAAGCTAAGTCTAATCACAAAGACTGTGCTAGTTTTCACAACTGATGGAAGGGAAGATGTGGACTTGGTTTAAGATTGCATTCAGTTTAGCTCAGAACTAGCAAACAAGCAGTTTGATTATCTAGAATACTGCCAATTTCAAAGACACAGAATATTCTCAAGAATATTCTCAAGGTCAAAGACACTGAGAATAAAGTATCCCTATAGTTTAATGGCAAGTAAAGCCCACAGAGACTGGGAAATCCACCAGGACAGAGAAGCCAAGAATGCAGAACTACCTGCCAGTTGCAAATATCTCAGGAAAGAACCAGCATTCAAGGACCCTCCTGTTTCTTACTGATTTTTGGACTCACCCAGCCCAGTCAATTTGTCAAAGCACATTTTTATTTTTAAGATAAAGCCATTAAAAAATTCAACAATTTATCTCTAGATTAAAAGTAACTTTACTAGCCACATCTACTTCTCAATCCAATTTCTTGTTTTTTTACCCTAAGAATGTACTTTGACCTCAAACAGATTTACAGCCTATAATAGGGACAGGTAATCCTGGGGAATCTCTGAATCTCTCACCTGAAGAGGTAGAGGACTCAGGAGAAAGATGGGGCTTACTTAGGCATAAGGCTGCTGCATCCCTAATGGTCTATAAATACTTGGAACTAGCTGATTTCTCATAGTTTCACTCTTTGAAGGAATGAAGCTTTAGGTACTATGGGTGCCTCTGAAGGGCTTATGAAAATCAATGATGAAATTAAAGGTGGGAAAGGGAGAACCACAAGGAGGTTTCTAAATGATCTTAGCTTTCTCTGACACTTTGGTCTTCAAGGAAAGGTTTTTTTTTTTTTTCCCCCTGAAAAGCATGCATGGAATAGCAAAGACTTTAAATTTTATAGCATAGCTCAGGAGCTGTCCTTGCTAGATTTCCCTCCACCCAGCTCCTTCTCTGAAATCAGGATGGGAGGAGAAGTGAAAAATGAAAATCTCTTCTAAGCTCTGAAGTCATCATCTGGGAGGGAACTGGGGTTTCTTGACTGCTGGAATCCTTTTGAAATTAAACTAGAGATAGCAAGTGGGGCTTATGCCTATATCCTAAGGCCACACACAAAAGAAACTTTTATGATGTTATCTCTTATCTTTAGTTTAACTGTCCTGAGCTGATCTGGGGATGATACAAAAGCTGTGGCAAGCACCTTATCACAGAAATCTTTATAGGTCATCATGAAAGTTTTGAGATACACAAAAATCAAGAAATGTAAAATTCAGATGAATGGAAACTCATGAAGCCCAGCAACACTGATAAGCTAAGCAGGTTGGAATTTGTGCAAGTAAATCAGAAAGGCTGCTATCTACTATGTTTCTCAGAAGTGAGATAATGGACCATAACACAGTACTTCTGAAAACTTTCATAGGAATCTGTGTATTGGTTGCCTCAGAACAGAAGATTCTTATTCATCTCTGTACCCTTAGGAGGGCTCCTCTTGACTCAGGACCATATAAGAGATGAAGCTGAAAATAGGTATCTATCAAGTCTCTCTCCCACTGAATCACTGTAATTAGAGTGCTTAAAAGGTAGAGGTTTATGGGGGAAGCTCCAGGCTGTCCAGGAATCTCCATTTCTCTGGGCCTGTACTGAGTTTCAAACACACAGGAGCAGACCCTCTGTTAAAGAGAAATTGTACCCAACTCTTACTAAAAATAGCAAGACAGACATTGTTTGAGTCACTGAAGTAGCAGAGAGATATTTCAATATAAGACTGAGCTATATCCCAAGATAAACAGAAGAGGAAGATTTTATTCAAGACTATTGCAACAGGGGAGAGAAATTGAAATCAACTCTAAATACAAAAGGGGAAAATGAGGATTATAGCCAATGAACAGAGTGAAGAAGTGGATGGAAAATTACTAAGAGGAACTGGGTTAGGTATCAAGGGGTGAGGAGATAAGGAACTTGATTGGCCATGAAGGGTGGGGCATTCACACTAAACTGGGCTGTATAGTCCAAGAACAAGGCCTAATAGAGAAGAGGGCTCAAAGGAACCTGACTAAAGATTGACAAAAAACCTGGTCCAGGAGCTGCATGGTAGCTCTACTACAATACGAAGATTACACAAAGCATTCAACCCCATCCACATGGTCAATAGATCAGTATGAAGCACTTGGGAGCCAGGGGTGGAGTGGGTGGGAGTGGAGAGGTTCTAGAATACAGTAAAGTAAGAGAGAGAGTGACATGGTCCTGGTTGGGGGAGGGGATTAATCCACAAATAATCTTTATTTAAGTCTTTGTCCCTCCATCCCCTTGATAGTAACAAGGAAGCACAAGCAGAAGACATAGGCCTAATTGGTTTTCCTATAAGTCTTGCTTTCAGGTGGCTTGTTACTCAACTTCCGATGACTCAGATTTTGACCCTAGCCTCACATCTGGTAATACACTCTCCTGCATCTTTGCAGAGATAGGGCCTTCGTTTTCATGTGGGAAGTACTCAGTAATTAGCTGGTGCCAGTGAGGATTGTAGTCAGAAGACCTGGGCTTCTATCCTGATCTGCCACCTTACTCTGTGTCACTGCTGTGGACACCTATTGTTTAGTCTACTCAGCACCCATCCCTATTGTCTTTCTGAAAGCCTTTTTTCCCTTGACCCCATTCTAATCAAACAGGTTGTGGGGGTTTTTTTTCATCTTTTCCAGTTGTAACATTGAGTTATAACTCAGGGTGTATCTTTACACACCCGGATTAATAGACTCATGCCTTTTATTTTAATATTGTACTTCTTATACCCAGCTATCACAACACATCACAAGCCTTTGGCACAAGAATAAGATATAGAGAGCTCAGTTAGTATCAAATGCTGTATGGTCCTTGTTTTTATGGAGCTACCTGGAGGTATCATGGTACTTACTGAACTAGATAGTTCACAGTTTATAGAAAAGAGAAGTTACAAGTTTCAATAAATGACATAAGAGGGAAAGCAAGGAAATGCTCAATAGGAACTACTTACCCTGGTTTGGGGGTTATTTGGGGATGACTTCCCAGATGATATTTTATCTGAAGATGAGTAGGAGTTTTCAAGGCAGTGAGGAAAGAGAATAACATTGTCAAGAGCGTGGCAAGTTCAATTAATGAAACAATTAAAAAGTTTGTTATTACCCAAATGCAGCATAAGTCAAATGTGTGAGGGAAATGTGAGAAATTAGGCAGAGACATTAGATAGAGTCCAGAAAGAGACAGAAAAATCCTTGAGGGTTATGTTTAAAAGATTTGTACAGATGGTCCTCAACTTATAATGGGGTTATATCCTGATGAACCCATTATAAATTGAAAATATCATTTAGTTAAAATTCACTTAATACCTCTATGTCATTGAACATCATAGCTTAGCCTATGTACCCTACATGTGCTGAAAATACTTATACTATAGCTGGGCAAAAATCATTTAGCACAAAGCCTATTCTATAATAAAGTGTTGAATATCTCATGTAATTTATTGAATACTGTGCTTACAGTGAAAACCCAGGATGGTTTCTACTGAATGCGTATTACTTTTGCACCATCATATAGTTGAAAAATCCTCAGTAAAATGATTATAAATTGGGACCATCTATATTTTTATTTCAGAACTTCTCAGAACCTCTAATTGGTAGGTCTCTTGATTTGGATTCCCTCAAATACATATTCTAAGATAAGAATTAGCGTAGAATTAGTTTATACTAACATAACTGCAGTAGGAGAAGTAAAGCCAATGAATACAGGGTACAATAATGAGCAGGGTTACCACTGTGGGCACCTTGAATTCAGTCCCACTGATGAGCTCTGTGAGACTGTGAGGACTGTGCCTCAGAGTTGTCCCAACCCACAAGCGAGAAAGCAGCAGAATTTTCTCCTAGCTGCTGTCCATCATTGGTTGATATCAGCTTTCAAAGCCATTGACTCTCAGATACTTCCAGCATGCCCTGCAGGCCTCCACACATACTGTCCAGGCCAGAAAGGAAAGAAAACAAATAACAAAATAAGAACCAAGGGCAAGCACCACAAGAGCTTACAGTGGGTAGAGTGTGCAGAAGATATGGGAGTGCATGAACAGCATTTCCTACAATAGAGTTCCATGGTTTTGAAATGCCAAGAGGATAAAGTTGTACATTTTCCAAATAGATTTGACCATAGAGTCCTCTTTGTGCAGAGCACCCTAAGGGATTAGTAACATTCTCCATAACAAATGTTGAGAGTTCCTTCTAGATCAGTAGTCCAAAAACCTTTGTCTATGAAAGGCCAAACATGGAATACTTTCAGCTTTACAGGTGATACAATCTCTGTCACATAGCTCAACTTTGTTGTTGTATGCCCAAAATGGCTATAGATGATATGCAAATGGATGGTCATGGCTGTATTCCATCAAAACTTTACTTACAAAATCAAATAGTGGATCATAATTGGCTGGTGAGCTTATAGTTTGGTGGTCTGTGGTATAGTCATTCCTAGATCTCCACTTCTAACAAGTTGTCATGCTTTCCCTACACACCAGAAAGGTCAGATAAACTGATCTTAGCAAAGCCCTAGCTCTCCCCTCCCCATGCAGACTCATGGAAAATATGCTGCAGACCAATGTGTCTAATGTTTCTGGACACCCATCCCAAACAACCCTCTGTAGCAGCCTGTTCATTCCATTTTGCTCACAGCCACTCTGCTGAAGAGAATCAACTGATCCTAAATTTAATTATTCTGCTGGAGAAATAAAAAAAGTGTTACCCTGAGGCTGCTTGCTGCCAAGAATTTTCTGTGTCACGGAAAGAGAAAAATAAATAGCAGCTCAAAATAAACAAGTGCAGCCCTCCCCTCTTGAGGACCCTGGAGAGGTAGAAAGACTGTGGGGAGGAGAGAAGTTGGATAGCAAGACCCAACTCCAGCATCTTTATTTTCAAGCTTAAGGATAAAAAGTGACAGTGCTTCCTGATATACTCTTCAGTTGCATTTATTAGCTACCTAGTGAATGCTGGGCATTTATTCCTTCACTCAATGAAAATTGGATGCTTCTTTTGTGCCAGACACTGTGCTAGATAGGAATGGCCACATAATTTGCGAGACCCAGTGCAAAACAAAAATTGCTCAATAATTATGATATTAAGAATTTAAATGGGGGAGGAGCAAGATGGTGGTCGAGTAACAGCTTCCTTGCAACTGGGCATGGTAAGTCTGGGGAAAGAAGACTCCAGGCATCTCTGGCTGGTGAGATCTGCCCAGAAACATCCCTTTGGGGACATAAGGAGTCACTGTGAGACTTCTGAACACCATGAGGAGGACAAAAGCAGTGGAGAACTGGCAAGTGTTTCCATGTGTTCATTCGGTCTAATCCTACCGGCAGCTGTAAGTACAGCAACAGTGAGATTGCAAACTGGAAAGGCCTTACCTGTGAGCTGTTTGGGGTTTTTTGGACTTGGAACTCAGTTTGCCTACCTTGGGAGAACTTGGGCAAGAGTACAGAGGATTTTAAGAATTGTCTAGGACCCAAGACTGAGGCACTGAGCTGGCTGGAGTTAATAGTGTTCAGCAGTGTTGGGCTGTAGGCCACGCAGAGCCATTATGGGAGAACTGCCCTGGCAAGTTCCGCCCTCAGGGTCACAGAGCAAGGATGGGTGGGAGCGAGTAATCTAGTGACTGAGCAGCCTAAAGATGCCTTACAGCCTTAGCCCTCAGGGGCATAGAGTGAGACTGGTTTTGGCACACTGGGTAAGTGGACAGCTACTTCAGGAGTGATCCCAGTGATAAGTTCTTTTCTGGGAAAGCTTTTGTTTAGCCAAGGTGAGCAGTTTAAAGTGCCTTTTAAGCAGATGGAGGAGAGATTTAGGCTCTCCACCTGCAGAGTTTGAGAAATCAGCAGAGGCTGTACCAGCATTGTGATTAACATCTCATACCCCAGATCACCTATTGCCCAGACGATATCCAACAAGATATATATACTGCTTTGTTCTTGGTTTTGTTTTTTGCTTTTTTGATTTTGAATTTCAACATTTTCCCTATAGATTTTTCTTTTCTTTTTTTTCCCTCTTTCTTTTCTTTCTTCATTTTTCTAGTTTAAATACAATTTCCCATTGTTGCCTTTTTCAACAATGAGAACTTCATTTTTGCTAGTGTTTCTACCCTTATTATTTGTTTTTTTCCCCTTTGATGTACAGCATTTTTGCTTTTCCTCTCTACTTGGTGAAGGTGGGGTACAGTGTCTAAACAGGCTAGCAAAGAGCTGCTGACCTCAAGGGAACCACCCAACCCGGCACACCCAGAGGGTGGGGGTTTTTAAGGTTGGGTCACAGTATCCGTCTGTACACCTATATTACTTCTGTCTCTCTCTTTCTCTGCCTCTCTTCTTTTTGTCAATATTCCCTTTTACCCACCCCTTCTCCTTTCTCTTTTTTCTTTTTTTTCTTTCATTTTTCCCTTCTTGCTCTTCAATCTTCTAATCCTTCTGGTCCTGTACCAAAAGGACTCATCAAAACCCTAGTCCAGAGGCATGGCAACTTAAAGAGCAAAAGGAAGTGAAAGGAAAATTAGGGCAAGGAAACAGATAAAAGAAATCACTCATGATGAAGAATCAGCAGAAAAATCCTGGATCATTAAAAACCAGTCCAGGGCAGCACCTCTGGTTCAGTGGGTAGTGTGCCAGCCCCATATGCCAGAGGTTGTGGGTTCAAACACAGCCCTGGCCAAAAACAAACAAACAAACAAAAAAAAAAAACAGTATATGAAAAACCAGTCCAGAGCAAAACCCCCACTAAGGGACTGTGAGGTACCTACTGCAGAGGATTCCACCTATAAAGAAATGTTAGAAATGACAGAAAGGGAATTTAGAATACAGATGATGAAAACAATAAAGGACATGAGGGAAACTGCTGATAAAGTGGAAAATAGCCAAAAGGAAATCCAAAAACAGAATCAAATAAGAGATGAACAATATGAAGAATATAGAAAGGATATAGCAGAGCTGAAGGAACTGAAGCAATTAGGGAACTTAAACATGCAATAGAAAGTATCAGCAACAGATTAGACCATGCAGAAGAAAGAATCTCAGAGGTAGAGGACAAAGCTCTTGAGATAACTCAGATAGTTAAAGACGTAGAAAAGAAGAGAGAGAAAGCAGAACATTCACTGACAGAATTATGAGACTTTATGAAGCATTCAAACATACAAGTTATAGGTATCCCAGAAGGAGAAGAAGAATGCTCCAGAGGAAAGGAAGCCATACTAGAGAATATTATAAAGGAAAAATTCCCAAATGTCACAAAAGATTCTGACACACTCCTTTCAGAGGGATATCAGACACCAGATTGCCTCAACTGTAACACAGCTTCTCCAAGACACATTGTGAAGAACCTGTCTAAAGTCAAGACAAAAGAAAAGATTCTTCAAGCTGCCAGGAGTAAGCACCAGTTGACCTATAGGGGCAAATCCATCAGGGTGACTGCAGACTTCTCTAATGAAACTTTTCAAGCAAGAAGAAAATGGTTCTTTAATCTACTTAAACAGAACAATTTCCAGCCCAGAATTCTTTATCCTGCTAAGCTAAGCTTTAAAATTGACAGAGAAATCAAATCATTTACTGATATGCAAACATTGAGGAAATTCACCACCACAAGACCAGCTCTACAGGAAATACTTCAACCTGTTCTACACACTGACCATCACAATGGATCAACAGCCAAGTAC
>CAUYRH010178471.1:0-17656 GCA_963574655.1 Perodicticus potto
TGATTTAATAAAATTATTAAAAAAAAAAAACAACTTTGATATGAATGCGGTCCTGGCCAATAGCTTAACTGCAATCTTGTCAGAGACTCTAACCAGATCCACTCAGCTAAGTCACATCTGGACTCCTAACCTTCAGAAACCATATAAAGTGACAAATGCTTATTGTTTTATTTTGTTTTGTTTTTGACATAAGGTCTCACTCTATTACCAAGCTAGAATGTAGTGGCCTCATTACAGGTCATTGTAACCTTGAACTCCTGGGTTCAAGCAATCCTGCTGGCTCAGCCTCCTAAGTAGCTGGAACTATAGCCATGAAGCACCATGCCTGGCTAATTTTTCACTTTTTTGTAGGAAACTTTGGTAGAGCTCTTGCCCCAGTCGTGTTTGTTGTTTTAAGCTGCTAAATGTTGGGGTAATTTGTTACACAGCACTAGATAACCAAGGGAATAGACCATGTACTTCCTCATTAACATGTTAAGGATTGTGGGGACTTGTAACCTGGTACTCTGAGAAAATAAGATATGATATGGCAGTTAGTATCACTTCAGAAAGTAGAGGAGGGAAGCCTCTGGAAAATTCATGGGGAATGGCAAGTCTATTGTGAATATAGAGAGTTGGGTCCCTACACTCTTTCTCTGCCTTTCATCATAATCCATTACTCTTCCAGGTATCAAGGGCCCAAATAAGTTACGACAAAAATATGGCTTATAAAACAAGAGGATAGACTCCTTCAGTTGTTCCAGAAAATAATGTGTAAGAAAGGACTACCAGCTAGGGACAATGCCTACAGGTCCAAGGCACAGGGAATACATCTGTAACACCCTAAAGTAAGGGCTCCAACTGACTCAGTAGAACAGCACCTTATCAATTTACTAAGGATTGACACTTGGAAAGCCTGTCTGCATTCTAAGGAAATTTATAATGCCCTGACATGGTAGCAGTTATGGATTCTTGAGAAAACTCCCACTAACTGAAGAGGAGAGACCTTGAGAAGTTAGTTCACTTCCAAACTGAACCCTCAGGCAGAAAGACTAGCCTGAGGTCCTGCAAAAAGATGTAGGATGCTGAAGAACATTCTAGCATCTGAGCTAATAAGATAGGGAAGATAAAAGCAGGAGAGGAGGAGGAAGCAAGTTAAAACTACCTCTATCAGTAAATAAAGTTGAATTGAGCTGTATTGTGCAGCAAATAAATTTACTTACCTATGAATAACCATAAAAATCCTTAATTACCAATGAACTTTGATGATATGCACTAGAAATTATTATGATAAGAAAAGATTTTTTTATTAAATATTTCCCTATAAGTCTCTTTCTAAGGAAAGAAATTCCATTAAGGTCATAACCACCAAACTAAAAATTCCTTTCTTTTGGCTTAGAACTTAGAATCAAAAGGTATTAAAAATAAATCTGCTTGCAAAAAATATATACTTGAAGTTCTTTTCATCTTGATAACACTAGGATTCTCTGCAATTTTGGCCTGGGTAGAAAGAAGAATTTCTGTTTTTGAACAGACACTGAAATCTTGCTCCCATAATGTAACAAGAAATTATGGTGTCTTCACTAATTTTAAGAGTAGTCAGGCTTCTTTAGCCTAGCAATTGGGTCCTTTATGAACCATCGTGGGTATTTCTCCATAAGTTCATTGGTTTGAGATTCATCTACATGTGTTATTCAAATGTATCTTATTTTGATGCATCAGTATGCCCACATGACAATTTCAGGTTCTGCCAGATCCCAAAACTATGCTTTCCAGATACTATCATTTTCTTTTACATGGTACTTGGCCTACACCAAAAATTACAAATTTATCAATAATAAAAATTAATAATAATTAAGAATTAAAATGTCAGGGACTTCAATTAGCTTGTGAGTAAAGCGCATCTCTTTCTCCCATATGTGTTCACATTTTTACCATGTTAGGATAGTCTAGGCTATGCTGCAGTAACAAAACACCCCACAATCTAGTGCAATGCAGAAATGTTTACTTTGTGACATATTCATCCATCATATTCAGTCCATCCTCCTACATTCTATGGCTCAGCCAGCTGTAATATGTGACTTACAAGGTCAAGGTAGCATGAGAATAGAGAAATGGATAGGACAGACAAACTCCTAATTGCTTTATCTAGGATACATATCACTTCCAACCAAAATTTATTGAACTAATCTCATGGTTAAGCCTGTCTTCAAGAGAGTATGGAAAATGTAGGGGTGAAAATATGACAATCTAGGGAGCATAACAGTCTCTTCCATACCCACAAAATAAAACTATCTGAACAAGTGTAAAATCAATATTCAATAGGAAAAAGAACAGCATAGATACACTTACACACACCCAGACTCAAATACTCACCACCTTCCCCAGATCTTCATGCCTAACACTAGAACTCATGTGGCCAGTGCAAATACAAGGTATAGTGGACCACCAGAGTTTCTACAACAGTCTCTGAGCAGAACCCTAAGGTCCTCAGCAACACCAGACTTCAAGCAGTAGTGGCTTTGAGAGGACAGGTAGCATGCATCAGAACAGCGAAGGAAAGAAAAGCAGGTCAAACTGCTACTGAGAGAGCACTGAATCCTGACCACTAGACCACCAGGGAAGCCTCAAACTCCTACTGAAATGGTTGAATTCAAGGTCATCTTTCCCTAGAGGCTCAAGATTATTCATTTCCAATCAATAA
The DNA here is from genome assembly GCA_963574655.1 of Perodicticus potto. NCBI lineage: Eukaryota > Metazoa > Chordata > Mammalia > Primates > Lorisidae > Perodicticus > Perodicticus potto. Next base: position 2,684 of record CAUYRH010178471.1, read on the forward strand.
GAACAATACTGCTTTTCAAAAACAGAAAATGCCTACAGAAAATGTACGGAAGGGGGCGTCTATAATGAATGAATATTATATAATATTACATATTTTACATGGTGAATAGGAAGCAAGAATGTAGAAGGTGTTGTTATCTCCAAGTTCCAATGAAAGGGAAAATATAGCATGTGGCCTGCCTAGGGACATACACTGCTGTCTGTGCATGGCTCTCTCACTTGTAAGTCTAATGTTGAGATAAGTACAGTTGCTGAATAGTCTCTCATATTATCAGCCAGCATTCCTAATGAAGACAGGTGCAGTGAGGAATCGACCAAGTTCTACAGTGATCTCTGGCGGGCATCTGCAGTCATTGCACCTGAATTAACCGTCCATACACTGGAGTTTATCCAAGGGAAGAACATTCTGTGAAGACCACAATTGGACAATATGCCTTAGAAATGATCAAGTGTGAGCCCCTCATATTATAGAAGGATAAAATCAACTCTAGCAGGATGGGATGTTTCAGGAATGATTTTAAACCTTAAATAACTTAGATCTCTTTAAGCTCTTCAGTGGTAACCTATCAAATAACCATAAGTGGACAGGTTCCACGTTGGTGACTCATCAATTTCCTCTAAACCTCACAACAGCCCTGCAAGGCGAGTATTATTATTCTACAAAGAAACTCACCTGGGTCTCATAGTAAATAGAAATCTTGCTTCTACCCTTTCTTTCTCTGTCCCTTTGCCCACTTATTTTTCCTAAGTGTTTCTCATGCATACTAGCAGTATATATAAGGGCTAAGGTGTTCAATCCAGGTACCCAAATATTAGGTCAGATCACTAGGTTCTTCCTTCCTCAAAGTTGCCTTTTCTGCTGACATGGTGGCAAAGATGGTCACTGACAGCACCAGACCTTCCTTATACCACTTTAACGAGCACAATGAAAAAGAAAGCTTCTTTCCTGATCAAGCACCCAGAGTCCTGCACAAGGCTCTCTTGGGCCAGACCCGGGCCACACAACCACACCAGAATCAAAGGGTGTTTCAGCCCTATCTGAACCACACAGCTCCCCAATTATATGCTGAGTAAGCAAAAACAAAAATTACGATATTCTGAAAAATGGAAAGGTGACTTCCATTCACACTCTGTTCTCCTAAGTATTTTCAGGCCAAAACCCCTTCACACTGTAGTTTAAAATTCCTCAGCCACAGTACTGCCCATCTAAGGAGGATCAGGTGTATACAACCATATCCCATAGCACCCAGGGCTAAAGAAAAAAATGAGTCAAGCCTCCAAATCTTAAAGAATAACCAAGCAAAAATATTCATATTGTATTTCTTCCTGTTCCTCTAAACCTGCCAGATAGTACAGATGTGGAGAAAGCTGGCTGGAGGTTCACAGGAAACAAGCAACATCAAATGTCAGAGTGCAGTCATATACAATATGTAAACAAATAAGCACAGCTGCTCCAATAAAACTTCATTTTCCAAAATGGGTGATGAGCCAGCTTTGCTCTACGAGCCATAGTTTTCCAACCTCTGGCCTAAGGGTGATCTTATTTCTGCTACATGTATACCATGAATTCAATTCAGCCATAAAAAAGGATGGAGACTTTACATCTTTCGTATTTACCTGGATAGAGCTGAAACACATTCTTCTTAGTAAAGTATCACAAGAATGGAAAAGCAACTATCCAATGTACTCAATACTAATATGAAGCCAGTAGCTGAACAAATACCTGCCCCCACAGGAGAAAGACACATTACACTGCCCGGGGCGGGCACCGGGGAGGGGCGAGAGAAGAGAGGGGAGGAGGAAGGAGGGAGAGGGAAAGAGGGATTAGTGTGCTCCCACCTAATGGGCACAGTGTAAGGATATATGACACACCTCCTGGGTGTGTGACACAACTACAACAGAGACCCTACCTAACAAATGTGAACGTCGTAACCTAATTTTTGTACCCTCATACTAATTTGAAATTTTATCTCTGAAGGGTCAGGAGAAAACTACTAAATGCAGAACAAAAATGTTTTCACACAGTAAATGAGAAAATCTCATGAATGTTATGTCGAACAGGCGGATGAAAATATCTCAGATTGTATATGAAGCCTGCACACTGTACCCCATGACTGAACTAATGTACACAGCTATGATTCAATAAAAAAATAAATAAATAAATAAAATAAAAATAAATAAAAATAAAAATAAAAAATATATAAATATCTGTTGCATATATGAAAAACATTCTTGTATCTTTGATATTTTATGACCCTTCCTTTAAGCTATCCTATGATAATTTTGTGGAGTAGCTTCTTTTTGCACGAGGGTTCTCCTGTTATTTCTTCTAATAATTTCAAAAGAAATCCCTCCCTCTGACAGCCATAATTCCATTTATAGCATGACTTTGCAATGATGTGTTCAGAGGTCCTTGTTTAATTTGTGCATCCCTTAAGGAAAGGATCCATGCCTTATTCCCATTGTCCTCCCCAGTGTCTGAACCACTGTGTAAAAAAATGTTTTATGAATAAATAAATGGATAAATGAATAAATCGTCAGTCCTCATGAGATCATAAGATGGGATCATCTGTTATAACCTTACAAAACTTTCTTCAAGGCCAAATTGAAAAACATGGCCACTTTCAGGGACATGTGCATTGTTCTAAGGAACAAAGGCAATAAATTGTCAAAATCTGCCCATTTTACTACAAGAAGGCGAAATATAAGAACAATATCTTTGTCTTTGGAGACAGAAGATATTTAAATATCACAAAACTCACAAACAGCTTTCAGCACCAACTGGAAAAGTTAATTGGCATAATTTAAGATTGAATGATCCCTTATCTAAAGTACAAGGACAAGGACGCTGCTCTTTATCTCTCCCCACTCCAATCCATCCTTGCTAAGAAAGAATGTCTCTCCTCTGCTTAAAGAGCTCTCTGGGCTTAAAGAGCTCTGTAGGCTTTGAGCAGACAGGAGACAAAGACCATAGCATGCCACATGGGGTTCTTTGCAGCTCTGGTGCCAACCTACTCCTTCATTTTATCTCCTTTCATTCATATTCACAGACCAAGGACATTGCTCTCACAGGGTATTGAGATTTTCATCATTTCCCTACTACAGCCTGAGGCTTTGAGGTTCCATGTGCCGGTGTATGAAATGCTGCAGCCAAACCTGCTGTTCACCTACTCAATATCCCTTTTCTCCTCTTTTATTTTTATGGAACCCAGATTGTGTTTTGGCCAAGAATGAGCCTAGCTAAGTCTACCCAGAGCAGGGAGAAAGACAAGAAACTAAAGGTTACAAATGAATAAATTTTAAGTAATGCAAAATTACTGCCCCTGACTTAGAAGACTCATGTATTACTTCTCGTATGTGCTGTTCAGATGAGAAGTAAAATAGTGATGTTCGTGGCTTTAGCTGAGAAAAGGAATATTTTCTAGACTTTGTGTTGTCTGGAAGAATCCATGACATTATTTTAAAGTATTTTACCTTATCAACATCTCCTGCATTCCACTACAAATGACATCACATTGCAGGAGCTTGGATAAAAATCCTTATTTTATCAAGAAAAGTCCGCCCCAGCCAAATCACACAGCAGGAAGGATAGCTGTTATCTAATTCTTTCATGTCCCCTACAGTTCGATTATACCAACTTACCCATAGCTTCTAAAATTATATTTTTAAAAACTTGACATTTGCATTTTTATCAAGTGGTTTCATGAACGGTAAGCACACCAGAGGAGCGAGTTTTACATTTTGAAACCCTAAAATGGATGGAGCAAGAATTTGCAAAACACAAATCTAAAAGCAGATCAGTCAGTGACATAAAGGAATCCACACGGTTATTTCAAGAAAGCTGTTTTTCTACCTGAAAAACGGAACGCACCCAGGTTCTCCAAAGCCAGGCTAGGCAATTCATCACGTATCTCCACTTCATTTTAGAATAAGTGATAAATGATATGGTCATGCAAAGGTCTTAGAAAGAGTCAACTTTTTAAAGATGATAAATTATCTGATGATAATGGCTCTGTTCAAACCCTCTTTCTGGGGTCAGCAAGAAAACCACAGCCTCTGTAAAGACACCACTCGAAGACTTTTATAATAAATTAGCCAAAGTAGGGGGTGTACTACCTTCATTCTCAATTTTTTCTACCTCTTTGGAAAAATAGATTCGAACACTTCACTCATATAGGAAAGAAAATGCATGTGAAAATTGTGAAATTTTGAGAAAGAAGAGCTACTAAGGATACCTTTTTAGATATCCATTAAAACCACACCCAATTTGTAGGTCACATTATTTTTTTTCTTTGTCTCCTTTTCAAGCAAAGGGATTGGGTCGAAGATGTGGTTTTGCTAAGTTAAAGTAAAGCAAACTTGTAGTTTGCAAAGGAGCAAAGGGGTCACCTTAGCCAGGTGACCATGAGCACTACCCAACCATCTCAGGCTTCCGGCATGCCTGGAATCAAAAAGTTCTGTGGTACCATGGAAAGTTCCAAGTCCAATTATCCCATTGAAATTTGATCTCTCCATTTGCGGTTTTTCATTGCTAAAGTACTTCATCTACTTAATTAACTACTCATATTTAACTGCATTCAAATCTTTATATGATTCTGAATACAGTTAAAAACATCATCAATTTCTATTCCATAGCACAGAGCTGCAGCTTGTAAGAAGACTAACTGTATCTGGAGGAGAAAATCTATTAGACCAATTGGAGAGGCAAAATGCTTTTGAATGAAGTTTTACTTCTGGTATGACATGTGGAATTAACACACACTCTCTTTATTCAGTAGCACCTAAACAGGTGAGTGGAAGAAATTAAAAGATAAAATGAAACAAGTAATAATATATACACTTCAAGAACATCCTACAGATTGAGTTTATTGGGTCATTACATTTGTCCCTAAGATAACCAGCTTGTAAAAACTGATTTTATGAGACTCATGGGCTATTTCACTATTTCAATTCAATTTAGTTTCATGGCTGAATTAATAATGAATGATGTTTATGGTTTGGGAAAGATAAATACTCGAGGTAATATTTTCAAGAGGTCACCATATTTTAATTGTTATGGGTAATTTATTCTCATTTTCAAAGAGGAAACATATTACCCACAAAATAGTGGCACTGAGTGAAAATAATGTGCATAAAAATAATTTTTCTCTGGAAAATGTGACCACCACTATAACATATTGAGAAGGTGTCATCCCATGGGGCATATCTTAATCTCCACCCAAAGGAATTTATTTCCACACTGATGTTCAGAAATAATCTTTTAAAAGAATGTCTCATCTATAAATAACTCCCACAGAACACATAACATCAATATATTACGGCAAAATTGAATATGTTTTTTTAAAGCACTGCTAACAATAAAACTTTCAGGGAGGTGAGACTAAGAAAAAAATATGAGGGCCTCTCATTATATTTTTTCATTGGTTTGGACATTTTTTTCATCCATCTGAATAAACCTTCTATGAACAAAGTACTATCTAATACTTCATCATGAACTTTGCCTAGTAAGCGATCTCTGTATATGTCTATTCCCTAAAATTTATACGCTATTCATTTCTCTCTGCCTTTTAGCTACCATTTCCTAATCTTATTAAACTATACACATATTCCTTCTCTCCCACTGTCTTTCACAAAACCACATCTAACACTCAAAGGTCTATGGTAGAAATTAGGTCCCCCAAAGTTTTCCACCTGACCCCCATTTATTGTGATCAATCTCTTATTTTGGGTCCCCGCGAGTACTTCTACCTTTAATTTGCAAGATCTTTTGTTGAACCAGGTAAAATGCTGCCTCCTCACAGAGGCTTTCCCTAACAGCAATCTAAGTGATTTTCTTCTCTAATTGCATTCTGATCATTCTTTCATTGCATGTATCACAATTCTTAATTGTGTTTGTATGTTTCTTATGTGCCAAACACTTAGCACAGTGCCTAGTATATAGTAGGCACTAGTATATAGTGCCTAGTATATATAAATGAAAGGATGAAGCTCTTGTACTAAAATTATTTCCTTTGAACACTTTCACACTTTTGGTGGGACTGCAAACTAATACAGCCTGTTTGGAAAGAAGTATGGAGAATCCTCAAAGAACTAAAAGTACATCTTCCATTTGATTCCACAATCCCATTACTAGGTATCTACCCAGGAGAAAAAAAATCATTTTGCCATAAGGACATATACACTAGAATGTTTATTGCAACTCCATTCACAATTGTCAAGAAGTGGAATCAACCCAAGTGTCCACCTACACATGAATGGATTAATAAGCTGTAGTATATGTATACCATAGAATACTATTCAGCCATCAAAAAGATGGAGACGTCACATCTTTTGTATTTACCTAGATGGAGTTGGAGGTCATTCTACTTAGCAAAGTATCACAAGAATGGAAAAGCAAGCATTCCAGGTACACAATACCAATATGAAACCAGTAGCTAAACAAATACACACCCACACAAGAAAAACCACAATTAAACTCAAGTGGGGGGAGAGGCATGGAGGGGGATTGGTGTGCTCTCACCTAACAGGCAACATAAGGGCATATGACACACCTCCTGGGTGATGGGCAAAACACAATGACAACTTGGACTCTACGTAACAAATGCAAACCATGTACCTAATCATCTATATCCTCATGTTACTCTAAAATTTAAAAAAAAAAAAAACTAAATAAATAAATAATTTTTCCCTTTGTATTTTACTATATCCAAATAAGTCAGTGGCCAATGTGTCTTCCTGAATATTTTGTAACCCCCTCTCATTACTATGCTTAAGTAGGTATTCAAGAAATAATTAAGAAAACACTTATAGATTGGGCACCCTGGCTCATGCCTATAATCCTAGCACTCTGGGAGGCCAAGGTGGGCGGATGCCTTGAATTCAAGAGTTTGAGACCAGCCTGAGCACAAGTGAAACCCCTAAAACTAGAAAAATTAGCCAGGTATCATGGTGCATGCCTGCAGTCCTTCAACTACCCAGGAGGCTAAAGCAAGAGGACCCCTGGATACCAGGAGTTTGAGGTTGCAGTAAGCAACATGACACCACTGCATTGTAGCCAGAGCAACAGAGCAAGATAATGGAGAGGAGAGAAGAGAAGAAGGGAGGAGAGGAGAGGAGAGAAGAAAAGGGGAAGGAAGGGGAGGGGAGGGGGAAAAGAAGGAAAAAAGCTATAGTCAAACTATAGCATTATCAATTAACACACACTTAACTAAGACCAATGCAGTGGCTCACTCCTATAATCCTAGCACTCTGGGAAGCCAAGGCAGGTGGAGTGCTCAAGCTCAGAAATTCAAGACCAAACTGAGCAAGAGTGAGACCCCATCTCTACTAAAAATAAAAATAAAAAAAAACAGCTGGGCATCCTGACAGGCAACTGTAGTCCCAGCTACTTAGGAGGCTGGGGTAAGAGGATCCTTTGAGCCCAGAAGTTTGAGCTCCTAGAAGTTTGCTAGGAGCTATGGTACTATGGCACTCTACCCTGGGTGACTGTGTGAGACTCAGTCTAAAAAAAAACACACACTTAACTAGGTACTAAGCAGAAATTCAGATGGCATCTTAGGACCCTCTTTGACACATTATTAAAGGTCTGCATTTTGGGAAAGTTTTGTAACTTTTTTGGATTTATTTAACTAATAATCTAAAAAGTTGTAATATGCCACATTCTAGACCAGCGGTTCTCAACCTGTGGGTCACGACCCACAGGAACTGTATTAAAGGTCCGTGGCATTAGGAAGGTTGAGAACCACCATTCTAGATTATCAGAGTGTCCTCTTTAAACCAAAAACTGTCTCTTACTTTCAGATCTTTTGTTTTCTTACAATCTCTTTGGCCTCCAAGCGATTTTCCAGAGAGACAGTGTTTAATGCTCAGTGTGTTGATAAGCATGTCTGGCTTCCTCTGGATTGGCATGTCCTAAAGTTTAAATGACAGCAATCAGCCCACTTCTGCCTTTGAAGTCATCCTTAATTTTTATACTAAGTATAAAGGCAAAAATTGATATTGCAGTAATAATTTGTGCTTGAAAGGCATGTTCACAGAATACTTTCATTTCTAAAGTGTTTTTTAGAAACTGAGACTTTAGCATAGTAAAATCTTCATAATACAATGGAATAAAGTATTAGGTTAATTCTAAAGGTTTAATACAGAGGGTGCTAAAAACGCATACACATATTAAGAAAGGAAAAAACTGTATTAAAAATGTAATGATCAATATATACCAATAACAAAAGAGGAATACAAGTTACATTGAGCACCTCTTGTAATTGTAGGAGTCAAACATGGCTTGAATACTACAAATTTAATATAGTTGTTTTTTTCCATTTCTTACAATGTATATCCATTTTTTAGCACCCTCTATATTTTCTATAAAAAACATTAGACCTTCTCAATAAATAAAGGATAAATAACCTCTCAGGATACTGCAGAAGCAAAAATTCTGAAGCATTTTAAAATAGAAAACCGATGGAAGATTTGAAATATCACATAACACTCAGTAATACAGACAAAGGTACCAGTACTCCCAGATTCACACTTAGGAATGATATATTGTTTGAGCTCTTTTTGTTCATGCCAATTTGTAACATTTAGCATTAAGTGAAATAAAAAATACATGAAGAAGACTTTTTTGTGAAAGAGGATTTTTTTCAACTTTTCACTATTGTACTTTGAAATCATCCCAAATTGATTACCCGTTCAAAACAACAGATTAATAATTAAGTTTATTAATGAATAGGAAAAATAATAACAATAATAGTTATAATGACCCAAAAGGTGGGCATATATGGTTTAATGTAAAGTTCAAGTCAAGTAAAATGTCATTCCAATGTCTTTCAACTATTAAGCACAATATTAGTAAATTGATTTCAGCTAAACATCATCCATCTAGTTAACTTAAAATTATTAATTTGAATTCTACTGGTCTCCATCTACTTGCGTTGGTCTACATCTACTTTTATTTATGTCTAAGTGTAACCCTATGAAAGCTCTATCCCATGTGGCTCAGCCCCAGAGTGATGCCATATTCAAAGAATCCCAGTGCAAACATCAATTTCAGTCTTTGCCCGAGGCTCTTAAAAAACTTGAAAGAGAACCTTGAAGAACTTTTCTACATTTATTTTAAAATTTCTTGGCTTCTCCCATTCACTAACATTTCAAAACTGGTGAACTTGTCACTTTACTGCCTCAGAAGCCATCTCTCACTCCTATTCATCCTTCCACCTCCATGATCTACCACAATTCTTCTTACACCATATCCTCTACACTTACGCCCTTCCCTACTAAAGTTTTTTCACCTAGTCTCATTCCCCACCACCACCACTTTTCTAGACTCCTGAAGTGAATGTTAAGCACACAATTTCTTCAACACTGAGAATATTTTTCTCCATTATTCACTCTGATAAGTGATGGAAAACAAGGTATGCACTTTCTACCCAGCCCCATTCAGCCCAATTCACACGCAAATGGACAGTCTGGATACTGGACAATCAGAATTATTTCAAAGGGCAGAGACCAAAGCTGACACTCTCTTTACTGCACAAGGGGAAAAAAAGGCTGAGACTTATTAATCTTATCACATAATGAATATTACAATAAATAATATTACATTAAGAGTCTGTGGGAATTCTTTGGTTTTGTTTTTGTTTTTTTTGAGACAGAATTTCTCTCTGCTACCCTGGCCTCCTGAGTAGCTGGGACTACACCATGATGCCTGACTAGAGATGGGGTCTTACTCTTGCTCAGGCCAGTCTCGAATTTCTAAGCTCAAGCAATCCACCCACCTCAGCCTCCCAGAGTGCTAGGATTACAGGCATGAGCCACTGCACCTGGCCAGTTCTTTTTCTTTAAAAAGAGCTCCATATGATCTCTTCCAAGATACATGGTTAACTTTAAAAAATGCAAAGTGATCAACAATATTAGGAGGATAGTGCAATTTGTGATTCTAAAAAGGAATGTATATCAATATATGTTTTCATTTAGCTAGAATAGCTTTGTATATATACCAAAAGATGGCAACAATGGCTGCCTCTGGGGAGAAGAACTAGGTGAATGAGGGTCAGTAATAGGAAGGAAGCTGACTTTTCATCATATGCCCTTTTATGTTTTCAAATATTTTATGAATTATATGTACTATCTATCCCAAAATAAAATTTCTTTAAAAGGTGAAGGTTATTCACGTATTATTACTCAAGTTTGAGTAACACTATTTTGCTATATAATACACCAACTAGACAAGATAAATATTGCTATCTCCAATCTACTGACAGAAAAACTAAGGCTATGGAGTTTAACAGACATGGCTAATTTACACAGCTAATAAGTGACAGGCAGAAACTAAAGGGCTGCAAAGCCTTTTACACCTTGCTATATCACACTATGTCAGTGCAAATAAAAACAGACAAATTACCATAGCAACGGGGACTAAACAATTGTATCTGCCAAATTTAATAGCAATGTTTTTAAATTTATGAAACATTCTATACTCACCTCAAGAAAAGCAGAAAATACCTTCTTAAAAGAGTGGAGTAGATTTACAGTAGCATCTGCAGCATGAAAATGATAAAACATTCCTAAGAAAAATTAAGAAAGGCTTGAATAAATGGAAAGCTACATTATTTTCATTAATTAAAAACTCAATATCGTTATATTGTCAGTTCTTCTTGGATTGATCTGTAGATTGAGAGAAATTATAATTTAAAACCCGGCCAGTTTTTTATAGAAATTAAACTAATTCTAAACTTTATATGGAAATGCAAAGAACTAAAATTCCTTAAAAAAAAAACTAAGCTAGAGGACTTACCTTCCTGCCTTTAAGACTACAAAGTTACCGCAATTACCACAGTGTGGTCTTGGCATATTATCTGCAAATATGTCACTAACATAGCACAGAGAGAAGAAAAAGCCACATATCATGATCAAATGATTTTTAACAAAGGTTCCAGAATAATTGAGTGGGGAAAGTATGTTCAGCAAATGGCACTGGAACAAGTGGATATCTGCCAATTTATACCTTGAAATCCCAAGCCCTAACGTAATGCCATTATGAAGTAGACCTTTGGGGAAGTAATTAGGTCACGAAGGTTGAACCCTCATAAATGGGATTAGTACTCTCATACAAAAAGACCCGAAAGAGATTCTTTACCCTTTCTGCCATTGAGGCTACAGCATGAAGGTGCCATATTTGAGGAAGCAGGTGCCTCAACAGACACCAAATCTGCCAGCATCTTGATTTTGGATGTCTCAGTCTCCAGAACTATGAACCATGAATTTCTATTGTTTATAAGCTGCCTAGTTTATGCTGTTTTGTTCCAGCAACCTGAATGGACTAAGATGATAACTATATATACAAAAGATGAACTTTAACTTTGCACTATACACACACATTATCTCAAGATGAACTGTAGGCCTGAATATGAAAGCTAAACAGTAAAGCAATAAAGAAAAAAAAAAAAACAGGCAAAGATTTTTTAGACAGAATGCAAAAAGTCCTACCCTTAAAAGAACAAGAGGATAAATGGAAAGTCACATAAATTTAAAACATTTATCTATCAAAAGATACCACCAAGAAAATAAAAATTTAAGCTACAAACATAAAGAAAAAAAAGATACATATATATTAACTTGTATCCAGAATTTGTAAAGAACTCCTACAAATCAGTTACAAGAAAACCCAAACAATCCAGTAAAAAAATGAGCAAAAGACTTGAACAAACATGTCAAAAAATGCATATGAACAACCAATGAATGCTTGAAATAGATGCTCCCATATAAATGAAAATGAAAATCACAATGAGACTCAACTACATATTGACTAAATTTTAAATTTTAATTTTAAATGTAAAATTTAAATAGAAAAACTAACAATGCCAAAAAAAAAAACACTGAGAATTCTCATGCACAGCTTATGGGAATATTAAATGATAGGTTCATATGGCAGTTTCTTAATAAAATTAAACATAAAACTACTTCAAGGTCTAACAATTCTATTCCCAAGTACTTAATAAAGAGAAATGAAAACACATATCCACAAAAACACTCAATTAAGAAAACATTATTGAACAAAGGCAGAGCAAGATGGCTAGAAACAACTACCAGCAATTGTCCCTCAGCATTAACACCAAATTTAACAACCATCTATGCAAGCAAACACCCAAGGAAGAACCAAACTTCAGGTAAGTCATCATACTCCCTGGTGTTAACATTATATCAATGAAAGGGGCACTGAAGAAAGCAGAAAAGGCAATCTTGCATTGCCTATGCCACCCGACCCATCCCCTGGCAGTACTTCATCAGTACTCTGAGTGGAAAGAGAATCTTTGTGCCCCGTGTAGGGAGAGAGAAGTGATTGTGGTACTTTGTGTTGAAACCCAGTATTGCCCTGGCACAGGGGAACACAGGACAGGATCATATTCTACTAGTACTCGTGGAGGGAGCATTTAAACCAGTCCAGCCAGAAAGAAATCCTCTATCCCCAAGTCCAAGTTCCATTTAGCTCTGTCACCAGCTGACAAAAAGCAGCCTAGGGCCTAGACTAAATTTGGAAGGCAGTTAGGCCACAAAGGCTGCAGCCCTTGGGCAATTCCTGTAGTTGTGCTGGCTCAGAGTCAGTGGACTTGGGGTGCACATGACCCAGTGTGACACCAGTAGTGGCAGCCAAGCTAATGTTTGTGTTACCCTCTTGCCCCACTAAAGGAAGTACAATTCAAGGACAGTTTTCTTTCACTTAAGGAAAGGACAGGAAAAAGTTCAGAGGATGTTGGTTTACAACTTGGATACCAGCTTAGCCACAGTAAAACAAAGTACCAAGAAGACTTTGGAAGCCGCTGAGTCCAGGCCTTAGCTCCCAGAAAGGCATTTCTGGACCCACCCTGGGCCAGAAGGAGACATCTTGGCAGGATTCGCCACCTGCTGACTAAAAAAGCCCTTTGGCTTTTAATAAGTATCAGAGGTAGCCAGGGAACCTGTCACCGTTGGCTTTGGGTGAGACTGAGCTGGTTTCAGGTGTGACCTGGTGCTTTTGGCCACAAGGGAGTGCTTATGTCACTCCTTCCCCAACTCCAGCAGCTCAGCACAGAGAATGAGGGATGAAAGTAGGAGGAGCCTTTGCCTGGCAATCCAGGGAAGTCTTTTGTGTCTTACTCAAGTCTACCAAGATGGTACTACTGGGAATCTGCAAGAGTCATTACTGGGCTTAGGGAACCCCCAATGCTAATACAGATGAAGTGACCAAAGACTTAGATCACAACACTCAATTCCCTGGAAAGCCTTAAAACCTGGAAAGGCTTCTCAGAAAAGACAGATTTGAACAAACACAGACTATGTAGATTAAAATAAATACCAAACTCTTTAAGGCATTGGCATTGACAAACGTCCACAAACATCAACACCCAGGAATACATGGCCTCACCAAATGAGCTAAATAATGTACCAATGACCAATTTGGAGCAATGGAGATATGTGACCTTTTAGACAAGGAATTCAGCAAAGCTGTTGAAAATTAATGAACTTTGGCTCAGCGCCTGTGGCTCAACAGGCTAAGGTGCCAGCCACATACACCTGAGCTGGCGGGTTCGAATCCAACCTGGGCCCGCCAAACAACAATGATGGCTGCAACCAAAAAATGGCTGGGCATTGTGGCGAGCACCTATAGTCCCAGCTACTTGGGAGGCAGAGGCAGAAGACTTGCTTGAGCCCAGGAATTGGAGGTTACTGTGAGCTGTGATGCCACAGCACTCTACCCAGGGTGACAGCTTGAGCCTCTGTCTCAAAAAAAAACAAAGAAAATTAATGAACTTCAAGACAACAAGGACAGGGATTCAGAAGCCTATCAGAGAACTCTAACAAAGAGATCGAAATGATTAGAAAAAAAAATCAGGCAGAAATTCTGTTGCTTAAGAAATCAGTTGAAAAACTAAGAAATGCATCAGAGTCTCTCAACAACAGAATTGACCAAAGAAAAGAAACAATTGGTGAGCCTGAAGACAGACTATTTGAAAATATATAGTCAGAAGAGAAAAAAGGATAAAAAAATAAAGTATACCTACAAGATCTAAAAAATAGACTCAAAAGGGCAAAATAAAAGAGTTGTTGGTCTTCAAAAAGAGGTAGAGAGAGCAATTGGGGTAGAAAGTTTATTCAAAGAAAAAATATAGGGAACTTTACAAACCTGGAGAAAGATATTAATATTCAGGTACAAGAAGGTCATAGTACACCAAGCAGATTTAATCAAAACAAGACTATTTCAAGGCATTTAATAATCCAGCTCCCAAAAGTCATGGATAAAGAAAAAGTCCTAAGGGAAGCAAGAAAAAAGGAAAAAATACATATAAAGGAGTTCTGTTCTGATACATCTGGCATCAGACTTCTCAGTGGAAACCTTACAGGCCAGGAGAGAGTGACATGACATATGAGATCAGACAATTAAGTTCACAAACTCATCCTAGAAAAAGTACTATGTATCTCATTGCTGAATATCACTATGGTCACCTTCAAAGTACTCCCCTTGGCCATTTGGTGACCATAGTGATATTCATCAATGAGGTATGTATGTAGCACTTTTTCTAGGATGAGTTCACCAACTTCATTGTCAGACCTCATATGGCTATTCTAAAAAAAGAATTCCAAAATTGCTTTGAAGGATGGTCTAGGCACTGGTGTCAGTGCATAGCTTCCCAGAGGGAGTACCTCAAAGGTGACCATAGTGATATTCAGCTATGAGGAGTGTAGCACTTTTTCTAGGATGAGTTCACGAACTTAATTGTCCAGCCTCTTATTCAAAGTGCTGAAGGAAAAAACCTTAACCATAACATATTACATCATGCAAACAAACATATCTTTCAAACATGAAGGAGAAATAGCTAAATGCCAATTACATTCTTCACAGAAATAGAAAGAATAATTCTGAAACTTATAGAACCAAAAAAGACCCAGACTAACCAAAACCATCCTGAGCAAAAACAATAAAACTGGAGGAATCACA